>CABFOW010005295.1:10960-33228 GCA_902141385.1 Timema californicum | reverse complement strand
CCCCCCCCCCCCCCCCTTTCCTTTACTTTAGTTCCAAAAACTCACTGTTATTTACCCAAAAAGGAGGGTTGTTTCCCATAAGATACTAGTTTTGACAATTCTTTATGTTATGCTACTTAGCAAAATAAACTATATCAAGTGTAGATATTCAAATGCTGAGTCAGTAGAGTTTAAAGTATGATTCACTAGGCTTATGTCATACTGCCATGCTCTAGAATGACTAGGGCTGCATGAAGAAGTCACTTCTGAGGCAGTTACTCAAAGGGTAAGAATGATGTCAATACTATGCTCAGATATTCCGTTCGATAAGAAATATGTACTTGAGTCCTTTTAACATATTAGGTAAAGCAACTTGCCAAGTGAGGCGAAAAGCGCTGGTTGAAAAGGGGGTGGGGGCAAGGAGAGAAATGAATCATTTGAACAATGATAGCCCAGTTAACATTAACACTACAGGTTAGCCACAAGCTGTGTTTGTATATGATCAGACAGCTAAAAACTAGAGAAACAAATTGGGAGGCGCGAGTTTAAATCTCGGCAGGGGCACTTGATGTGCTTTTTTCAACTATTGTTTTGAAAGCAATTAACATAATGATTATTAATATAATTTATGTTAACTATCAGTACTTACTCAAGCCACCAAATTCTAGATGTACACTTATATAATAATTAAGTTAATAGAATAGGAATAAGGAAGGTTGAATTTAGAGGAAGTGTAATCGTATTTGCATGGCGACAGAGTGAGTGGGAAACCATTTAGGGAAAACCACCCTAAGAACCCCTGACCGAAATCGAACCATGGTCAGCCATCATTGAAGTCTAGTCTATTTTAATAGTAGTGGCCACTGAAGCAGGTATTTTGTAAAGTTAATTTATTATAAGTTTCTGTGTCATATAAATATACTAGACAGAACACTGACTATTTAAATTATCTTTAGAATAGAATACTTGGTACCCACATCAGTGAGTGCTGGGAATAAACTTAAAGCTCACTTGGTCTGGTTTTATGGTGAGTGAGTGAGTGAGTGTGTGAGTGTCTATGTGAGCATGTGTTGCTCATGGATTATTTGGCGCAAAATGTATATGTGAAGAATGAAGATATTAGAGTATTTGTTTCATTTAACTTTTTACTGAAAAGACAAATACTTTTTGAATGTTAAAACTTACAGAAAGTGTTTTAGTAGCACAGCTTTGTTGTCAATTTTCCGGAGCACCTGTTCTGTGTAGCTCATGACAGCCAGATTAGACAAGTGAATCTTTTCAGACACCGATAAATCCAAGTTAGTTGTCGATAAGAGCACTTTGATGTAACTGAGCAGTTCAGTTGTGTGACCAGCAGCGGCAAACTTCAGTACACTCTTCAAGTAGCGACACTGAAATTTAAACGATATCAAGTTTAGATAAACCCCCATATAAAAGAAAGCATGCTTGTATCAACCAACATTATGCAATGTTTAATAAGTTGTGTGGTGGCACCGCACTTAACTGAAGGTTATTATTTGTTGGTCGGTTAGCCAGACTGAGAAAGTCTTCTCTTGTATTTTCACATCCTAGTTTCTGTTAATTACTGTCTAAAGCTTTAAATATGTACTTCACAATTGACCAATTGGTTGGAAGAACAGTAGAGAAAATTCAAACATATTTCTTAACGGCAAACACTGATAACATTTTCCATATTATTTTTGTTATTGTATAGGTATTAATTATCTAACAAAAGTGACAGCTGTAGATAATATAACTTGATGTATGGATATATGAAAATTGTTTTAGTAACTTTAGTAACCAACTTCTACTGTTCTACCTACCAAAATCATACTATAGCTAATGTTTGCTAATAAAGTATGTTATACAGTTTTATTCGTATTTTATATCTTGAAACATGGCATCTGAAGTAGATTAAAAGTTTAAAACTAACGCTGTGGATCAAAACTAGTGAATATAATCCTCCATCTATCCTGATAAGCAGAAATTATAATAGAGTTTAGTAAGCCAAATTACCTTAAACATTCCAGCAACTTGGTGATAAATTCGAGGCATTACAAAAAGAGGTCTTGGAATATTTTCAATAACAAAGACTGGATTAAAAATTGCTACAATACAAATATCCAGGTTTAAAAACCTTCTAGGGCGGGACTCTGCCTATATCTATAAAACATTAACTAGCTTCAAGACTGAAGAAGAAACCGTGTATAATGTAACTTATATCTCTATGAAACCTTAACTACCATCAAGCCTGAAGAAGAAACAGTGAATAATGTGCTGTCTATCTCTATGAAACCTTAACTACCATCAAGCTTGAAGAGGAAACCGTGAATAATAGGCTGACTGTTCTTAAATCTCGATGTATTCCTGAGAAGAATGAAACCATCCTTGTGCTCAACCATTTTAACAAGAAACAACATTTCGATGAAGTGTTTGAGAACCCCAACTACCTTCAGACCCTCCCATGAATAGAAACGTTGTCAACTTCAGATGTTGAGACAGTTAGGAAGTTTTCCCATCCTCAGCAGACAGAACCGTTTCGGCCAGACCAAAGAGGAAATAATAGTATGTCAAGAAACAAGTTTAGTGAACAGTTTGATAGAAAATAATATGATTGGTGAGGCCATGACCAACCAAACTAGCTTTGTGCTATTAATATGCCGAATTATTGATGCCAAGTTATGAACTATTTTGCTAAAAATTGTGTTACCACAAATAGTTTTTATATTTAGTGCAGAGTTTCATAAATATTGAAGTAGTTCTTGCAATGAGTGCCGATAATAATAGTGCTGACCAGCCTTCAAATGTTGGTGATGATGAATATTTTTGTCAATATCAAGGTAGTAATGGTTTCTCTTCATCCCCTGTTTCTTGTTATTCAGATATTGGTTATCTTTCATTTATTAATTCAGTAAATACCAATCGCCCTTGGTGCAAATCATTGCTAGCTGTAAGCCTACACTTTTAAAATTGGACACAGGGACATAAGTCAACATTATTCCTTGAAGGTCATTACAGTCCATTGGACCAGACTATAGTTCTAAGCTAAGTGCCCCTAAAGTTCAAATTGAAGCGTTTGGGGGGGTTGCGATAGAACCTGTTGGTGAGATTTGCCTTCCGGCTGTCTATAAAGACAAAACACATAACTTGGTGTTCACCATTGTAAATTCAGTTGAGGATGTACGCCTATTTAGCCTTTCATCTTTTGTGAGTCTTCATCTTATTACAAAAATTTTTGTTGGGGCCCCCAATGCTCAAAATAAACCCAATTTTAAAAACATTTGGGCATCAAACAAAGATTTTTTTACTGGTCTAAGACGTTTCCCAAAAAATGATTGGTTTAAAATTTAAAACAAGTTGTGTGCCTAAAATTAGTCTGGCTCGCAGGATTAGCTTAAAGTTAATTTAGATGATCTTGAACAGCACGGCATTAATTAATTTTGTGAATCTGGTGAAAGGGTAAACAATCCGGTAATTGTTGAAAAACATAAAACAGGGGTCTAAAGGCATTAATCCTAAGAATCTTAGTGAAAATTTGGCCCGGGATTATGTGTTGATGATTCCCACGCTTGAATAGATAAATTAAAAATGGGAAATAAAAAATATGTTTGCATTTTTTGATTTAAAAGATTGGGTTTTACCAATTTAAAATGAGTTAAGAATCCGCGATTTCTCTGTATATTCAGCATCCCCTTTGGGTGTTACAGGTTTTTATGCGCTTTATTTGGGCCAAGCGTGCTTCCTGAGTACTTTCAAAAGAACTCAAAAATACTTTGAGAACATTGTGGGAGTATATTCTATGTGGAGCTGATACAATGGAAGAGTTATAGAATAGTTCAACAAGTTATTCAGGTTGCAAAATAAAAACAACATAGTATTCACCAAGATAAAGTTCAGTTATTTGTGAATAAAGTTAAATTTCTTAAGTTTGGAAGTTGATAAGGATGGAATTCGTCCTGATAAGACTAGGGTCTAGCCTATTCAGGACATCAAAGTGCCTGCTTCATGGCAAGCTCTGGAATGTATTTTGGGAACAGTCAATTACCTGAGATCATTGTGCTCCACCTGTCGGATATTTGCACCTCATTCAGTGAAATTATGTAAAAAATGTGGGAGTGATCTTGGAACTTTTCCCACAATAGGCAATTAGAGCTTTAAAAAAAGTCTATAGTAGATAATGCTAACCCTGTTTAAGCTCTCCAAGCTCATTAACATAAATGCTGACAGCAGTCAGTATGCTCTAGGCACAATTTTAATGCAAGATGGCAAGAAAATATTATATGCTTCCAGATATATTGTTGCCACTAAACAAAATTATACTCAGGTGTAAGTAGAGGTGTTCTCTGTCTCATTAAAAAAAAATCCCGAATGGGTTTTTTTCGGGTTGGGTCCACTACATGGCTAACCATGCATAATATGTGGTATACACTGATACCTCATATGTAATCCAACAAATTAAATTAAAATACAGATTTTCTTTAGCCTAATACCCAAAGTAGGATAACCAGTACACAATCATATATAATAACCAAAGAAGGATGACCAGTACTGTACACCATTGTAACTATCTAATAACCAAAGTAGGATAACCAGTACACAATCATATATAATAACCAAAGAAGGATGACCAGTACTGTACACCATTGTAACTATCTAATAACCAAAGAAGGATGACCAGACTGTACACCATTATAACTATCTAATAACCAAAGAAGGATGACCCTTTTCACATAACTAACAAAACAGCTTCCTCTTTTTTTCTCTTCATAAAATCATCATATTATATTAATCTTTATACCAAGATATATAGAACTGTCCTTCCTCTTTTATCTAATTAACATATGACCAAAACAAGCTGAAGTTTCTTAGACAAAGAACTAAACTTTAGTCTCAAAGAAAGAGAAGAAAGAAGCTAGGAAAGGATAGCTACAGTAATCAAGACCTTTGGGCCATTTTAGGGCACGCTACAACGTGGTACAAAGGTGGAAAAGAATTCCAAAAAATACTTGTTTTTTGAGAAGCCAAAAAACCCCACTTCCAACCACAATACCTGATTGTCCCATACAGTTGATAAAAAGAGGTTGCAGCCGACCCAAATGGGAGAGGAAGAAGGAAAAGAAAGGGGGAAGTGGGGGTTAGAGAGTCGGGATCTAACAGGATCCTTGTCGAACAATTTGATGTTGCATGTAAGAACATTAGAACATCTGTGAGACCTCGGCTTCAAACTCCTTAGTAAGTCATGAATTTACTCCCTATTCTTCTCAAATTGACTAATGAATTGACATGAACCCCTAAGAAGAAAATCCTCTACATTTACAGTGGTTTTAAACTTGTCATAAGGAAAATCAATTCTATTTTCACACATAAAAATGCAAATTTTGGACGTAGTCAATAGTTCTCTACCAAGAATGACCTCAATACTTAAGTTGGGTGCTATCCAAAACCATGTTGGCCACGAGAACCTGGCAATCTTAACAAACATTTTGACTTTGAATCAAATGTTTATAGTTCTCTCATCAGCGTTCTCGCATGTAATATTACAATTTACTCTTTGTTTAATCGCTGCTGTGCTCTCCATTTATTAGAATTAAGTTCTCCAAAATTAGGCTATGTATAGATCCTTTGTCCAATAAGGAAATTGTGTCCTGTTTGACAACCTTTGCCCCTAACTCTAACAAGTTTGGAACTTGTCCTCAAAATTATGGTGATTTTTTACCTAACCATCAGAGTACTCAATTCCCCTTATGATTAGCGCATTGTCAAATTAAGTGTAATGAAGATTTGCAGAGGAAGCAGCTTTTTTTGTTTATTGTAGCCCCACTGTTTGTCCATACTTGTAGGGCTCCCATTGAGTATTTGATGCTCCTGGTTGCCTATCTTGATAGTGGGTAGCTATGTATAGCTTGTTTGAGGTGAAAACAATCATGGTTGACACATGTTGTGGTAAGCCGGTCTATTTTGACTAGTGAAATGCCGCACTTCTATGTCTGACCTCTCTTGGTGAATTGAGCTTTTTTGTAACTTCTCCACAGAACACACACTCTCTCTGGGGATTTGAAGTTAGGCCAAGGTTTGAGACCTCCTCTGGAGAATATTTTTCATTGTACCAAATGAGAGTCTGCAACATAATGAAATAGTCAATGACTGATTCCCCGTGTTTTTGTTTGTCATTTCTGATCTGGTCCTCTAACCCCTCAGCAGACTCTATGTGGAAAGAACTTGAGTTTAAACTGTTGATGAAATCACCCCACTCTGGCCAGATATTGGTGTGAGTTCTCAACCAGTCCCTTTTGGTTCCCTCAAACAATTTTGGTAGCCCGATAAGAATTGCCCTGTCAGTTAAAGCACAGGCGGTTTTTTGTTCCACCCATTTTTCCGGGAACTCCACTGGGTCGAAGTGCTCTTGAAATTTAAAATTCCACTTTCTTACTATGTTTAAAACCAATATATCCACGCTATGGCAGTTTTCAACCCTGTCTTCCCCTTGGACTAACGTTTGCCCTACTACCGTATTTGTCTCTAGGAATAGGTCCCCCATGTAACCTATTGATTTCTGAAATTGATCTTGGTGGGTTTGAATATTACTAGTCGCTGGAGGTTTAACCACTTCTTCCACCTTTGGAAAAACAAACGTTTGATAAGTGGAAATGGAGAATTCAGTGTCCTTCTATGGCTCTGTTAGTTTTCCTGACATATTCTGTAGTTGGGTGCATCTACCCTTGATCTTGTAAACCAATTCATTGCTCTTGGTATCATCTGACTATATTTAATCTTTGATGAATGTGTCCAAATTTAACTTGAAATTTATTTATTTGAAAAAAGGAAGGATCTTTGGATCCAATAAGGAAGTGAAAAATCTGGACAAGTTTTCTTTCTATGATGGGTAGCTCTATGAGAAATGGCGGATAATTGCCTGGATCAACCAGGAATAACCCCTCCACCTTTTCTCTTTCCCTTAATTTGGAACGCTATGGTCATATTCTCTCATTTGCCTCCAATCTACGCCTATCCATGGTTCAATATTAGATTATACAACATCAATTGTTTGTATAATAACAGGACAAGTCTTTCCTTTCCTTCAACAATTACTGTACTTGTGAAATTAGTGACAATAGTTATCCTACTAGATTATGTCACATAACACAAAACAAACTCTGAAATTCCAGATTATGGCAGTAACTATTTAACTAACATAAAATTGTTCCCGTTTCAAGTGACTCGGTAACCAATTTTATTACCTAGCTGACAAGTGAAGGTCGATGAAGCTATGATTTTCCTGATGAAAATTGTTGTGAGAACCATTCCTGGATGTTTGAGTAGTTATAATATTCACCGTAACTTCATGTTCACACAAACAGATTGATGTGGTTGAGTAGGGCATACTCCTGAACCCTGTTGTTGGACAGTTGTGTCATCTGAATGGTTAATAAACCCACTTTGACACTAAAACGCTGCTGCCATGAAACTCTCCAATGAGTCTCTTGACTTTCCTCAACTGTTTTTGTTGTCTCTTCCGTGTCAGGGGTGCCTCCCATGGGCCGCTGTACCATGGTGATGGGCCTACCCATGTTGGGCCTATGTTTACCCCTAAGTCCGTGAACCTTGTATTGGAGGGAGTTCTTCAAAACAATACCAATTATGTACACTGCTGTATGCTTAGTTTGCTTGGTTATTAACATATTGAACATGACTGATTCAATATCATGATTGAGGTGCCATGAAACAATCTCCTCGCTCTGAGATCCACTTTCAAGTCCATGATATTACACCCCTCTCTCCAGTTCCCATTCACTCGGGCAGTCCACGAACTGACCCACCATGACTGACACTCAACAAGGGAGGGGTGGGGTATAAAATTGTGACATCCAGTATCACTATAAAATATAGCATGTTTAGTGTAAAGTTAATTAATTTAATCAATACAACAGTGAAGACTAGTCAAAAATAAATTGGAATAATTTCAATTCTTCCTGAAGGTAAGATTATTTCAAAATTGTGTTTTAGAGCTGCACAAAAACTTAATTCAAAGAATACATTAATTCGATAAAGTTAATAAATATGTATGTATATAATTTGTTCACTAAAGGTAGTTCATTAACCATGGTAGTTGATTCAATTTTATTGTTCTAATTCTTAAATCTCTAAAATGGTTTGAGAAAGCACAATAAATAAATAATGGAATTTATATAACATCACATTAACTTTAAAATATTATTATTTAAAATAACTGTTATTTTCACAATTAAATAATATGTATAGCCTCTGTTTCACTAATTCAAAAATAAGAAGTCGTAAGGTTTTCAGTAACTGAATAAGCGGTAAAGCCACCCTGTTTGGGGCCATGGTGTAAGGATCACATTCGGCGGTCTTAATAATTGGAATTATTTGCAGCAATGCCTCCAAGTTGTGTGACATGTTTTAAACTTCACCCACGGGTTTATTAGGTGAATAGATTAAATTTAGTTAAAGATTAATTTAATTATTAATAATAATATATTTATGTCTCATACTCTGTTTATAAAAAGAATATTGTCCAATACCAAACTCTTTTCACACTATTTATATTATATTGCAAAGGAATCGCGATAGATAAAATGTATTTCAACAATACCACAACACACACATTGCCCACATATTGCCCATACATTGACCGGATACAGCCTGTTTGAAAGTTGAAAGACGAATCTGTCTTAATTATATATTAAATCAAAATAAACTATGCTATTGATACCAGCCAGCATATTTTGTCCATTTGGAGTTTGTGAGACGAGAGATTTGATTATTGAATTAAAATATAATTCTTCAGCGATTGTGACATAATTTGTCACCCTACCTTGTATTTCCCTATATTTTTATAATTTTTGTGAATAATTTCCAATTTATTTTTGTATGAAATTAAGGACCTCAAAGTTTTGGCCACTGTGTCGCCGGCCTGACTAATGACGGTATTTACACCCATTCATAAAATAAAAAGACGGAAGGGAACAATGTATAACATTGTTTTAAATAATTTAAATAATGAGTTTTGATTTAAGGAAGAACACTTACCTTTTATTAAACATATTAATTATCCTAATAATAAGTTTGTTTGACATTCGTTTTATTTATTTTCAACGTCGACCATGATTGATTTCACCACATGCGCAAATCTGTCAAACAAGTGAGTAGCGGATCTTGTGATTGTAAAAGAACGAAAAAGAAAAAACAAGGCAATATGTAAATAACTCAAAACTAGCGCGCTTTTCAATTTTGACAGATATAAATAAACATTTCATTCTTTAAGAAAACATTGTTCACATTCATTGGAATATATTTACATATTTATATTAAACTTGCATTGTATTTGATTTTTATCCTTAGTCTATAACCAACATTTTATTTTTGTTTTAATATATTAGTTTTCTCTTTGGACTTGGAAGTAAAGAATATAACATTTTTAAATTTGAGTTTTGGAAGACTTTCTGAAGGAGACTGGGTCGGTGTTGGTCCAACATGCAGCCAAATCTGTGAAGCTTCTAATTCAAATTATTTTTAAAGTGAATTAACGGTTATAAATTAAAGTACAAGTAGCAAAAATGGAAAGCTAAGTGCGTGTGCAAGAACTAGACTGTTTATTTCCGTTTGAATTGTGGAATAATTTGCATTACTAAAGTGAAACAAATTTCTGAAGTTGGTGTTTCAATATGGACTAATTCATGGGTGAGGTCAAGCCAACTCTTAACATTGTTTTAAATAATTTAAATAATGAGTTTTGATTTAAGGAAGAACACTTACCTTTTATTAAACATATTAATTATCCTAATAATAAGTTTGTTTGACATTCGTTTTATTTATTTTCAACGTCGACCATGATTGATTTCACCACATGCGCAAATCTGTCAAACAAGTGAGTAGCGGATCTTGTGATTGTAAAAGAACGAAAAAGAAAAAACAAGGCAATATGTAAATAACTCAAAACTAGCGCGCTTTTCAATTTTGACAGATATAAATAAACATTTCATTCTTTAAGAAAACATTGTTCACATTCATTGGAATATATTTACATATTTATATTAAACTTGCATTGTATTTGATTTTTATCCTTAGTCTATAACCAACATTTTATTTTTGTTTTAATATATTAGTTTTCTCTTTGGACTTGGAAGTAAAGAATATAACATTTTTAAATTTGAGTTTTGGAAGACTTTCTGAAGGAGACTGGGTCGGTGTTGGTCCAACATGCAGCCAAATCTGTGAAGCTTCTAATTCAAATTATTTTTAAAGTGAATTAACGGTTATAAATTAAAGTACAAGTAGCAAAAATGGAAAGCTAAGTGCGTGTGCAAGAACTAGACTGTTTATTTCCGTTTGAATTGTGGAATAATTTGCATTACTAAAGTGAAACAAATTTCTGAAGTTGGTGTTTCAATATGGACTAATTCATGGGTGAGGTCAAGCCAACTCTTCAACTTTAAATTATTATTTTTTCTCCTATCAATATCAGAATTCATTTACAAACTTTCAGAAAGACAGACTAATGCAGATAATTAAGTAACATCTTATTTTATGTCTAATTATTAATTTTATTGATTATAAATGTTTTTTCTCTTCTTTTTGGTTTCAACAATACTATTTTATACTTTGTTAAATTAGAATTATAACTATCCGGAATTCCATAGATAGGATCGGGATGTAGTAAAAATGGAAACAATAATAAATCCATAAAAGTTCCAATAGTTATTATTTTATATATTTATTTTTCTATTGTAGTCTAAATTACATTTTTATTTCAACAATCCATTTTTATCTAAATTGCTCATGTTTTATTCTAAGTATTCCCCAGTGGTCTCGAGTATTGAGAGTTGTCGTGCCACTGTCTGAACTAACCGAGGTAAATGTTTTTTTTATTATTATTATTTTCTCCTAGATTCTAGGAGTGGCGCCTAACAAAAACACAATGTTTATACATTTTGATGTTAACTATTATTATTAAGTAAACAGATTCAGAAGACACTGATATTAAACCAGAAAACTATATATAATTTATATAACACACTTTTGTTGTTATTTTTCAATACATGATATAGTGACATGTTCTCCATGTGTGATGTTTGTGAGGAGAATGGTATATAGGTAATATTATTTACAACCACCTTGGACAGTATTAATCCTTCTGGAAGTTTCTTTATGCAATGCTATGTAATTTATTTCATTGAACAAATTTGTTTGTCAGTAGCAAGAGAGAGGTGACACAAAGTTGCAATGACTCAAATTGTATCTTCTAGAAGTAAAAGGAATTTATCATCATTTAGTAACCTATCTATGTTAAAAGTAGTCAATCTAAACTAATTAGAAGATGTGGAGAAATTATAACATTACATTGTATCTCTAATCAGCTTCACCAATTCCACAATAAAATCTATCTCCACTTTGTTTCACCAATTCCACAATAAAATCTATCTCCACTTTATTTCACCAATTCTACAATAAAATCTATTTTTACTTTATTTCACCAATTCCACAATAAAATCTATCTCCACTTTGTTTCACCAATTCCACAATAAAATTTATCTCCACTTTGTTTCACCAATTCCACAATAAAATCTATCTCCACTTTGTTTCACCAATTTTACAATAAAATCTATTTCCACTCTGTTTCACCAATTCCACAATAAAATCTATCTCCACTTTGTTTCACCAATTCCACAATAAAATTTATCATCACTATGTTTGAAAGTTCAAAAATAATAGAGATTAAACTAGACCCAGTTAAAACAATCACAGGTACAACAAAACAAATATTTCACACCGTTTTACTCCTAAGTCTTTAATAGAAAGTGAATCTTTAACCAATATTATAAATTTGAAAACCAAATATTTAATTATTGTAGATAGCATGAATTAAACTTTCCTTATAATAAAGTGGTTCCCAAATGGTGCAGCATGAGAGGATAGTTGGTGTGACGGGAAGACTCAAAGACAATCAAGAATTCAGAAACATTTTCAAAAATTTCATACAGCAAAAATAAAAATTAAGGTAATCTATTAATTATTTTGTTACATGTGAAATAAAATGTGAAATATATTATGTGTTGAATATCACTTTTTTTTGGTGAAGTCACATAAAACATTACTTGTTGGCAGTTACCGTTAACCGGTTATTTCCCTCCCTCATTTACCCATATTTATTCTGGTGTGGTTGCAAATTTCTTCGAACCCACCATCATCTTTTGGACACCTGCTATGTTACAAGGTGTTCCCTTCCTAATTTAAGTGTGATTTTTGCATCTCTCACAACAGGCTACATATTTGTGACAATCACTCTCTCGTAATATTACCCAATGTAGTCTCAACACATATTCTCACTAATGTGTGGAGTGATTGATATTGTATAGTGATATGTATGTATTAATTTAGTTAAATCTTTTTTTATTTATTAATTGTGTATTTTTGACAATGTTAGGCCTACTAAACATATCATGTATTAGTAACTAAGAGGAGATTCTCTTGTTGCATCAATAAGAAGATTACACAACACAACCATCCCCACAAAATCTTCATCTTCAATCTCTTCAAAAGGTAGGCTTTTATATAGAATATCTTATCGAATAGACCTAAACTCATCCTTAAAATTGATCCTCTGGAATCGCAATAATTTTAATATAATTCTTTACCCTTTCAATATGTATGGAAACCTGTGAAATCATTCAGAAGCTTACAAAGTTTATTCAACTATTATATAATTATATAATTTATTTTACACAAAATAGATTTGAATAATATTACAAAATATTTTAATGTAAATTATCAATATACTATTTAAAATATGTTTAAACCTTTTTAAATTGGTTCCATATTATCCTTTTGTGCTATGTGCAGTGCTAAATATTATAGTGTATTATTTTTGAGTTTATTTGTAAGCTGTATATTTAATATTAAGAATAAAATAACTTTTGTTGTTTGTAGAACATATAGATAGATATTTATCCAAAGTAAAAGCAAGAGCAGTGCGTGAGCACGAAGACTGTCTGAGTCCACGTTGGGATCTAGAATCGTCATCTTCAAAGCTGTATCAGCAGATTGAACAGTGTGATGATGAAGACGCCCCAAATCTGATACCAGTATCAGGACCAAGAAAACTCCCAAACAAGAAAGTTTGTCAACCATATATGGATAGCTATCTGAGCCTTGGTTTCCTGTGGACTGGAGATAAAAAGTCCCTAGGCCTATGTGTTTAAACTGTGGTGAAAAGCTCTCCAAAGCCAATATGGACCCAAGCAAGATGAAAAGATGTCTGTTGTCAAAACATAAACATCTGTAAAACAAGGATGTTCAATCTTTTGAAATACTTTTGAAACAACAGAAATTCCAACGATCATCTTTTGAACAATTAATGTCAGTTTCAGATAAGATGCAGATTGTATCTTACCAAGTGGTCGAAATGATTTCTCAACAAACAAAACCACATACAATAGCTGAAAGATTAATTCTTCCAGAAAGCTGCTTGATTGTGAAAACTCTGTTTGGTGAAGATTCTGAGTGAGACGTTATGAAAATTCCTTTGTTTGATAATTCAATTTGCAGAAGAATATTTTATATATCAGCTAATATTGAGAAGGGTGATTCTGAAAGTATTAAGGATTCTAAATGTATCATTTAAGCTGATGAATAATTGACCAACATGAAAAGCACAGTTGCTTGCTTTTATCAGATGCATTCACAATGATAAAATAATCACACAGTTTTTATGTTGTAAGGAACTTGATACACATACAAAGATATTTTCCACCTCATCTGATTATTGATAAAATGTTGAGAATTCATGGGATTCTTGTATTAGAATCTGTACGTCTGGAGCCCCATCTATTATATGGAATGTGAGAGGCTTATTGTGACTCGTCAAACAGATAAATCTAGAAGCAATAACAACTCACTGGTTTCTGCACAGAGAGGCATTAGTCAACAAGATCTTTGTAGCCGATTTGAAGTTGGTTCTAGATCAGGCTGTGTTTATTGTCAACTTAATCAAAGCCAAAAAAAAAGGTGACCTGGTGGTCTAGAGGTACGGTGTCGGACTTCTGTTTTGGAGGTCCAGGGTTCAATCCTTGGTCTCAACACAGATTTAACTGATTGCCAAAGCCTTCCTTCACCTCTGACAAGATGTGTATTAATCACAATTTGTGAATGTGTGGCATGCCAGACCTCCCCCATGGTTCGAATTCCACATTGAGCAGTAGGTCCTCCATTTCATCTAATAATCACCCTACCATTACACATTAGCATAAGTGTGAACAACCCAAATGGGTAGTAAGACGTGGTGCTAATAATAATCAAAGCAAAACCATTAAAGGTGCAATTATTTGCTCAACTCTGCAAAGACAAGTCAGAACACAAATGCCTAACTCTTCACACCGCAGTTCGCTGGCTATCTTGTGGAAAATTTTTAAATCATGTTTTAAAACTTAAGAACATTTTTGGAACAAGAAGGTAACCCACTATACCAACATTTGGATGAGAATGACCGATGTGCAAAGCTGGCATATTTGGCCGATATCTTTTCTCGTTTGAATGTGCTCAGCGCCAATATGCAAGGCCGTGATGATATCCTCACGACTACAGACAAATTAACTGCATTACAAAAAAAAAGCTTCATTTCTCGATGCAACATAGCCTGAAAATGTTCCCAATAGCATAAAGTTTTAAATGAGCAAAGAATTGTAAGGCCTCATACAAAGTTATATTGCAACACTGGTAGAAAAGATTTGTCATTACTTCTTATTGTTGTCTACATAAATATTTGATTGGCTTAGAGATCCCTTTACGAATTTCTACCGCTTAGATCTGACATTAGATGAGGAAGAGGAAATGGCCTGCAATTCAAGTGATTGCACCTTGAAATTAAAACACGGAAGTATGCCACTGGACTCTTTTTGGATATACACCCAAAAACAGTATCCACGCATCTATTCAAGAGCATTATCCTTTCTTCTACAGTTCTCCACGACATATGGCTGTGAACAGGGTTTTTCAGCTCTGACAAATATCAAAGACTAGAAAATAGAAAGGCTTATATGTGTTGATGAGAAGATGAGAGTTTGTTTTTCTAGAATTAGACCTAATATAAATGAGATTACATGACCATAACAACCTCATAGCTCTCAATGAATATGTATATTTTGTAAATGAATCATGTTTTTATTTACCTAACTGCATTGTTTTATACTTTCTTGATGTCTCATAATAATATTATAAAGTAGTTGTGTTCTATGTTAAGAATAAGCTAATGCCATGAGTTGATTTTTTGTTTTTGAAGGTATTTCTTATCAATAAGAAAGCTCGGTTTAACGCGAGAAAATTTTCATTCTGAAAGTGCGGCTCAGAGAAAAAAGTTTGGCAACCACTGCTCTAGCCTGTTAACTATTTAAAATTATCTACATCACTAATTATCTCATTAGATGACTAAATAATTTACTAACATTGTTACAATTTTAAACATTTTAATAAATACAAAATTAAACATATAAAAATTAAAGAAAACTATTGACATATTTGATAAAGATGCACAAATTTATCATATAAAATCAAGATACATCCATCAAATTTGGTTTAGATTTGGTACTCCAAATTTCTGTCTCGTTTCAATGTCACCATAGAAAGGCTTCCCACTAACAACAGTACAGTAAAAAAAGTAACAAAAGCAATGACAAAGACTTAAATATAATAAATACAAATACAATGGCACTAGCAATAGTCTAAAATTAACATTCCGAAATAAAAACAAATAATTTTTAAGAGTTGATTTAGGCTGAGGCTGCCAAAAAGAGTAAGTTTGGTAAAAAAAAGTTGTTTTTTTTCTGGAGAAAATTGTGAAATACTCAATTTTATTGCTAAATATTTTACCAATAGTTTGAGTTATTAACAGGACAAAGCTTAAGGTAATTCACCAAAAATGTCCTACCTTGAGAGAGAATGAGAAATGCACACTTACTCGTGATAACTTGTAAAGAGTGATGGCTTGAGGAAACTCCTCAGCTGCTAGTTTAAGGTCCCCAGCTAGCTCAAGTAACTCTTGAAGATTCAAACCAAACATCACAGCAATCTTTTCAGCCTTTTCTAGCTCTTGATAGGTCAACACAAGTTCCATAAAAATCTCTGACGCTGGTTGTCTTGAATAAACATACACAATACAATAAATAATTATCATGTTTTATTTGTTTAAAAAAATAGAAGGTAGCTTGTGGTTCTAAGATGAATTAAAAACTAATTTGAGTTCTAAGAAACATTAATCGCTTTAGTGGGGTTTATTCAATGAAAGCGATGCTTCCTATAAAAAAAGAAGAGAAATAAGGGTAAAATAATGTTTAAAAAAATTAGAATTAGAAAACACTAAACCAGTATATTGTTAATGATAGTTAAGGTGGCAGCCATTCTAGTGAAGAACATCTTTTCCTCAACTTTATTGGCTGGCCAGCGAGCTTCCCTCATATTCCCATCATTCATTTGATACGAGTTTGTCCGGCCCTCATTGTATAACATGAGTACGACCACAATTTAGTTTTGTAATTGATATGGCTTTATTGTTAAAATTATAATTTTAGAGGCTATTTTTGCAATAATGAATGGCTATACATATAAGTATGTGTGATATCTTGTTAAATAATGTATTTGTTACCAATTTACAGTAAGTTTATTTTAATTCTGAAGAATATTGCCACTTGCTTTATCCTCCAAGGGAAGTGGTTTGTCTCTTTGTATACAGTAGTAGAATGACAAGTGCGCCAACAAAGCTAACAGTGAAAGAGGAGACGTGGTATGTTACAATTCATATTTTTAAGCATAGTTTTATAGTTCCAGTCTTTCAACAACACAAAATAATAATAATTGAAACATAGAGAGACCCACTCCAACATTAAGCAGTCTATCAGCTAAAAATAAAACTTTTGTTAGACATTTCAATAGACAATTATTGTGTAAAAGTGTTGAATGGTTATCAGGGTGTCAGGTTGGTGTAAAATTATCTTGTTGGCTTTGTTTACTATTTAATGGTCAATGGAAAATATCCTGATACAATGTTAAGAGTAATATTCGCAAAGTTATTAAAGGGCATTATTTAAAATAAGTGTATTTATTGTTTCGATTAATATATCCAAGTTCATCAAAGTCTTAGTTTAATCCAATGATTAATTTGCATAATCCCCAAGTAAGAACCAGTATGAGCTTCCAATTAGACTAGAGGCCATCAAGCTCCCTATAAAGCCTAAACTCATTGCTTCCCTTTGTACAGATTCACCACAAATTACTCATCAATACAACACAAAGATTCTTTTCTTTATAGAATTCTTAGAGAATATTTCTTATAAAACGGCAGAGAAGTTTGTCAAATTGTAGTGGATTAGATGATAGTTCAATCCCAGATAAGTAATATGATAATCTAGTTTTGAGTCTTGTATGTTACTTTGGTTTAAAGTCATAGATAAGTTACATGATACTGTAGTTTGAACTCTCTGATAAGTAATATGATCCTCTAGTTAGTCGATATCGATGTTAGTGTGAGATGAAGTTCTGTGAATTTAAACATGGAAGCGTCTTCGAGTTTCCACATGTTTAAGAAATGTATTGACCGAACAAGACAAGATCTACAACTTTGGGAAAGATCGGGTGAAGGTGAGTCGCCTCGTCATCCACCCATTCCTGTTTTCTACAGTCCATTGTGTGTTCCGTGTTAGCAAAGATCCTCCAGAGGATTTAGTTTGTCCATGAGAGAGACGTGTAAGACAAGATCTACAACTTTGGGAAAGATCGGGTAAAGGTGAGTCGCCTCGTCATCCACCCATTCCTGTTTTCTACAGTCCATTGTGTGTTCCGTGTTAGCAAAGATCCTACAGAGGATTTAGTTTGTCCATGAGAGAGACGTGTAATACAAGATCTACAACTTTGGGAAAGATCGGGTAAAGGTGAATCACCTCGTCATCCACCCATTCCTGTTTTCTACAGTCCATTGTGTGTTCTGTGTTAGCAAAGATCCTCCAAAGGATTTAGTTTGGCCATGAGAGAGACGTTCACGCTACAATCTCAGAAATGACAATGCAAATTTCCCATCACATTAAAATATTAGTGTATTAAGGCTGGATGTTTGTGCTTATGCTCAATACATGTATCTTACTAATATTTAGAGAAGGGAATATGTCCTTGATCTGTCATATGAACAACAGTATAGTCGTTGCATGCAAACATAAATAACTTAAATAAAACATGACAATATTAATTACAATATATAAATAGACAAATATTTTTCACATTTGCTCATAGATTTCAGAAGTGCCTCATAGAGCATCGTTGCTCTACTGCCTATATGCTCACACAATAGCTATTTCAATTATATAAAAACAACTACAGCATTAGCAGTTGATTTGTATTTATTTCTGGTGTATTTTTGTCCATTGTGTTTAGCCTATCATTGTATTGTTATAATGCCGAAGCAAAGAAAGTGTCATAATAACTCTGGCTATTTTTTGCTGCATGTGTGAAATGTTCACAATGAAAGCTCTGAGAAAGTATATCTTGATCATCAATAAATTTATATAACCTTAGTATTTTGGTTGCAATATTGGTGAACAAGGTCAAAACTGGGATCCGATGCATAGCGGAAATAAATATCTATCAATTTCACTACTTTATGATTCTGGCTTGAAATAAACGTGTGAAAGTATGTTGAAGATTCTGAGAGCAGTATAGTACCAAGACTACCCTAGGAATGTCTGTGGTGATCTTAAGGTTTTTAGAATACTTACAGGTCTACAGGAGGTTTCACAAAATATAATTTCTTATATTTGTGGGACTGTCAGGAAACAGAATAGCATTATATTGTGTAACAAAGTTAAAAGAGAAGTTAATATTTACTCGAAAGATGTAATGTAAATATGTTCCACTGGTCGAACCAGAAAATGTTCTTCTTCCAACTTTACATATAAATCTTGGTTTAGTGAAAAATATTGTTAAGGCCTAAGATAAAATAAAAATAGTAAGTGGATTCACCAGTCTCACACAAGTTTTTCTAAATATGACAGATGCTAAACTTAAAGAAATAATTCTAATTTGTCCTGAAATAAGGAAACTTCTAAGATATGTTGTATTTTGAGGCGGGATACTGAGCTGACAGGTGAGTTGTGAGTGACGAGCAAAGAGAACACTTTCATCAGGACATCCATGACGGAAATAAGTTATCAAAGTCGCTGAAACACTGCCATGATGGGAGATGAATGTTAGTTTATTAGGAGGGAATGCAGAAAGAACTATTAGGAAAAAAATTCTGTGGCGAACATTTTTAAGTACCGTATATAATATGTACATATTAACTTAAATTCCTATACATAATTTCCTAATGTGTGTTTTTATTTTCACACCTTCCGGAAACCCTTATATAACCTATAATGATGACACTTTGCACACCTATATAGACCACGGAACAGAAACTAACAGAGACAAATTTTTTAATTTTGTATTTAATGAAAGAGAATTTGATTTAGTACAGTCTCATTTTATTCACTCTTACGAAGTAACTGACAGATTTTTTTTCCCTCTCAAATCCCAAACTTCAATGCATCTATCAATTGAAGATTAGGTTTTATTAGGTTGGTTAGAATTATAACCAACCTGTCACAGAGAGGCCACAAACTAATGATAATATAAATTTATAAAAATGTTGAATTTTAACAAGAAAATAGTTTATGATGAAGAGTGCATATTGTATGATACTAAAAATGGGCGATTTGATAAAAAAAAAATTGCGTAACCAACCATACAGTGATATATAGACATCACATACAACAATTAGCAGCATTTTTAAACTCAGCTTATCACTTTCCTTTATAATCAGCTAAACATGTATCTGAGGTGTGGAAAAAATGTTTGTAGGTTAATGAAGTATGGAAATACTTTTTGAAATATTTAAAATAAAATGGCTTCGGGAAGAAACACGGCAGGACTTTTAGTATAGCAACATGACAATTGAAAAACCCACAAAGGAGAGTGGGAATGTTTATAGCAAACAATGGTGGATGGCAAGGAGATATAAATAATATAAATGTTTGTTTACAGAAATAGAGGGTATCAGGTATAATAAGGTGTTATTGTTTACAGAAATAGAGGGTATCAGGTATAATAAGGTGTTACAAGACAATTTAGCTCATAATTGACCATAAAGAGATGAAGAGGAGTGACTAGAAAGCGAGACACTCACCTCCCCTTAAATAAGTTGGATATTGTACCGTTTCTCTTGTCCTTTACACAATGGTAAATATTGGTGAGAACGAGTTGGCATACAGTTTCTTTGGTACAGGTAGAGAAGGACTATGCATCAACACTGCATCACTTAATCTATTGGCCTGAATACTAATGTAACAAATCAAAGAAAAAGAACAAAATAGGAAGGACCACATATTTCAAGACTCTGCGGTTTGTTGGTTATAATTAGAATACAAAGAACAAGACATAGAGTAAGTAGTCGTTCATTGGACGGTCTTGTATTTGGTACGGGTCGGCTAGGGCACGTTACCAAATTCACTATGATGTGCATTATGTACTTTAATGTAAGGATTTATTTATATGATGTAGCTGTCAAAGCCCTGAACAATAATGGGATGTTTGTTTTGGTTTATACCACTTTCTTGGATACACATACTTAAAAGCATTGGCTTAGTGAATATGATGTAATGAACTAGAAACAATAGAGGGGAATGCTGACTACTCATAACAAAGTTTGATCTAGTTTCAGAGGAAAGGGGCCAGAGCTGGCTATAAAAGATTTTTAGTTTTTGAGATCGGGGCTGTCACATTTTCATCAATATTGCAGGCAATTACACTGCCCAATGCCAAACCATAGCCCGGGGTCCCGAGATTGAGTTCTGTAGGGGGGTCGCAAGCCGTGTCAGTCATCAGTCATTGAGCTAAGTTTTCACGAGTAGGCCAGTTCTTTCACAAGTGCAAGCGTCCAATCTTTATATCTCTTATATATATATATAAAATTTAACATCACATTTTGTAATATTTATCNTTAACATTACATTTTGTAATATTTATCCTTTAGTAACGTCTAATGAACCAACATTTGTAATCCTATGTATTATTTTGAACCCACACAACTACCTTGCCGGCAACCTAACCTCTCTCGCAAGATATCCCAAATGGGGGGTAGGATGCGACATGGTGTAATTATTAGTGTCAAGGAGGAACATTAAATAGAAGAGATAGGGTGTGACATTTCTAACGTCATGACAATATACTATAACAACATACAGTAAACTGAATTATCTGAGTATCTGCCAAGTGCATGAGTCTGGATCACTTGACCAGGCAAGAAAATATAGTCGGAGCAAATGATGTGTCACTGAAGAAGTCTTATTTGGGCGAATGTCTGATTAAAGTTACTTATGGCAACGAGGAGTGAGATCAGTTAGTTTTACGACAATCTCAATACAAGGAGGCCTTGAACAATTTTACAAATATGAGAATCGCAGGCTGTTCTATCGCGGGAGATACAAAGCCAGAACTTGGGTGATTAAAGCCAACAATAGTGTAGCAATTGACCTATTTCATCGAAGTGAATGCGTAGTTTAACTTGCACAAGGAACGTCTTAGGACATAGTTAAATGCAGGACTTGTCTTGTATACTCATAGAATCGAGTGTTCCTTGCGAGAGAGAGAATTGAAATTTCGTAGACGAGTTCTGTGTCATTATATGTAATAAATTACATAGTAAGACGTCAAGCTAAAAGTTTTAAAATTGGTAGAAACCAGTCCCTATTATGGCGCAATAAAACCGAGGACATCTAGAATCAATCACAGACATGGAAGTTTTAAATTTATTTTCTTGAATGATTTTGTTATGTCCCACCACTGCCTTACTAAGCATGTTGTGGCCTACACCTGAATAGCGGGATTGCCACTTAAAGGTCCTCAGGTAGACCCTCTGTTGGTGGTAGCCTTCCCCAACCGAGGCTACGGGTGCGGATGATGACTTAGCTCATCATAACCAGCCCTCACATTCCAAGCACACTCAACTGGCCAGTCCTTGTTTCAACCTTGTTGAATAGTCTCTGTACCCTCTCACTCCCAGCCAGTCCTTGTTACAAGCTTGTTGACCAGTCTCTCTACCCTCTCACTCACATCCAGACCATGTTCGGAGCTTGTTGACCAGTCTCGCTACCCTCTCACTCCCAGCCAGTCCTTGTTACAAGCTTGTTGACCAGTCTCTCTACCCTCTCACTCCCAGCCAGACCTTGTTGACCAGTCTCTCTACCCTCTCACTCCCA
>CABFOW010005294.1:33915-44279 GCA_902141385.1 Timema californicum | reverse complement strand
CACAAGATGTCTTGTCAGAGGTGAAGGAAGGGTTTGGCAATCAGATAAATCTGTGCCGGGACCGAGGATTGAACCCCGGAACTCCAGCACAGAAGTCCGACACCTTGCCCCTAGACCACCAGGCCACCCAGTACAAAAGAGTTTAATTTAATTTACTTGCTGATATCAACAGTTGATTAATATCTGTCATGAGCAAAGCGGCATAAGATGAGAAACTTTTTAAATGAAGAAAAAAAGTTGTAATTAAATTTCAGGACACTCGTCCCCTCCATACCCTCCTTAAGGTGAGAATGTAAAAAACAAGAAAAAAAGGTCAGTGTTTTTGTAAGTTTTATATGAAAATATTTTTGATTAAAATAAATAAATATTATTTCTCCAGTATAAACAAAGAGTTTATTTTTCTTCACATGGCGATATCACCATTTGTTGAATATCGGTCAAGGTGTCCTGAAATTTAATGACGACTTTTACTCTTCGTTTGAAAAGTTTCTCATCTAATGCCGCTATGCTCATGTCAGATAGGTATTCAACAACTGTTGATATCACCTTGTAAAGAAAATTATACTCTTTGATTCTACTGGAGAAATAGTTTATTTATTTTGACCATATTCGAGTTCAAGGGGTCACGAAACATTGATATATTAAAGTTAAAATTCTCAAATACAGTTTTTATTATCACAATACTTTCTCTGTATGAAGGGGCACGAGAAAGTTAAAAACTATATTGTTTCATATAGAAAATAGACCCTTTTTGCTTTGATTCTCTTCAAAGGATGCGAAGCCTTTATTGTTGTGCATAGTCAAATGAGGCGTGGAATAGGGTATGTTGTATTGACATCTTTTTTTTTTTCTTCTTTGAGCTCCCTTACTCTTTCTCTCTGTACGATCTTTTACTCTCGAGTATATCACAAGATGAAAGGGTGTCGTAGATTTGCCGCACTCCGGAACTTTTGATTTCAAAGGCAGCACATTGCGCGTTCATGCACCTAAAGTCTTTACTACCATCTTTATTCTTGTTTAAGTGACAAATATATTGAAGTCAATTTCAACAACATTCAGCATTGCTTGGAGGAGATATGAGTGGCAGCTCGTAGCTAAAATTAGTGGGGGTGCTGCTCCAGAAAAATTTTAACCTTTGTTTTAAAATTGTGTAAAAGGAAAAAAGCATATATAAAAAGAAAAATTATTCAGGAACTTGATAAAATCTTACCAAAAAAAACATTATTTTTTTTACTTTCTTTAACTTAAATTGTTACAGTTCAAGCTTGATCTATTCATTTAAAAATTAAATCCATTCTCCTTGTTTTAATTTGCGCAAAAGTTCCATAATTTTCTCCTTGATCTCTGGATGACAATTGAGGAAATTTTTCTCCATTGAAAGTACTGCAAGCGCATTTAGTTTTTCCGAATTCATAGTGATTATTAAAAAAAATTTATTCGTTTCATTGTTGAAAAGCAGCGCTCTGCCTCTGATTCTGTCATGGGAATTGTCAAGAGGGATTTTTTATCAGCTTCGTAATTTCTTTAAAAACATCATCTAGATTATTTTCCAAGATAAATTTCAGCAGTTCAATTAATTTGCAATATTCATGAATATAAGTCCTACAATAGAATACTTTTAGTTCAGTCTCAAGATTTTCTTTGTCAATCATGGGATAAAATTCAGTGGTCAGTACTATCTCTTTTGTGGGATGTTCATTCTTAAATCTAGTGAAGCAATTTTTTTTGAACAATTTAGCAGCTATTAAGTGTTTAGTGGAAGAATATCTGTCCATTATATCAAATCATATATAGTCACACACTTTCTTAGCTTCTACCATGAGTGTCTTTGAAGGATTCGCACAGTACTTTGAATTTCTCAATTCTAAAATAGCAGTTTTTAAATTTGTTGTATATTCATTAACTTTAAACACACTAATTTCTCAAGATTGCATTTGGTTGTAAATTATTTCAACATGAGGCCTAATCTGATGAAAAAGTTCTAACCAAAACTTGAAATTTTCATCATTCTGCTATTTTAAAATTCCTATTGCTTCTGCAATGGTTTGATTTGTATTTGATGGTGGCTGAATTTCAGTAAGGCAGTTTTTTAAAGGTTGCAAATTTTCATGAAACCTGTTTATGGTCCGTATGTTGAAATTAAACCTTGTAGAGGATGGACGTGGAATGCTGACGTCCATAGAATGGACACACGTTGTGATAATCTTGGGAAGAATGTTGGAATAGCCAGAATGTTAGAGAAAAAAATTATCGCGTTTCGTGTAATACTTGCTGCATTTCTCATTATTAAATTAAGTTGATGTGCATAACAGTGAATGAAATGTGCATTACTATAAACTGCTTTTATTTTTGCTTGAACTCCTGCATTTTTGCCTTTCATGACATTTGCACCATCAAATGTCTGAGCTATGAGTTTTTGTCCATTTCCTTGAAGGATTATGTCCAATTGTTCTAAAATACGTTTTGATATACCATCCTCAGTTTATTTTATGGAATAAACAATCTCAAAAAACGCTCAAATATTTCTCCATTCAATACGTATCGTAGAATAAGGACCATTTGAGTGTGTTCCAAAACATATGTTGTGCTATCAGCCATGACAGCTACAAAGGAAGCTTTTCTAATTTCCGTCATTATCTCCTCGTGGTATATTTGTAGCAGATAGTCAAGTATCTCATTCTGAATGGTCTTAGAAACACCTTTGAAGACTGCTCTGGTTTCTAAATGATTCTTCAAATCCTAATCAAATTTAGATGCAAAATTTACTAATCCTCTAAATATCCCCGGATTTACTTAATCGTCTATTTCATCATGTCCACGTAAGGGAGGTTCAAAGTTTTCACAAAAGTAAATACAGTATATTATTTTGGACAAAATTTCACAGTTCTTTTTAACTTTTATATTATGCTCATTGATTGAAAGTCTGTATGCCTCACTAAGTTTCTCCTTAGTATTTACGGTTCCTAAAAGTGACAGTGAAACAATATTATCAACGTGCTTCTTTGACTTCTCATGCTTTTCAGTTTTTTTTCTTTAATTTTGTTTATATTTCTAAAACCATCTTTTGTCCACGTACATCGCCTACAAACAGCAAATACTGGAAATAAAACAGTGAATTTTTTTACCTCGCAGCCGCAAAGCCAACTTTTCCGTTGGTACCATTCAGAATTAAAGTACGAATATATTTCTTGATGTTGCTTTTGCCTGGCTGAGATATTATAATATCAGGTGTTGGACGACCTATTTTCTTAACTGTAACTTTCTCAAGGAGAGAGAGCTGTGAAAACTTAAGCTGTTGAAGTTCACTTACAGTCACAGAACTTATTTTTTGGGGATACAAGGCCATGGTTAAAGTTTTCTGTCAAATAAAAGAACCGAAAAAAAAGAATCAAATAGAATAGCTGGAAGCAGAATAATAATATAATTCTTCACTCTTCTATACTTTATCACATTCAAGAATATGGTACACGGTTATTAAGCACAACACACGTTGAGTAAAATATAACTTCCTTCCACCATTACGCCAGAGCCAGAACTGCGAGAGCAACCATACTCTCTCTACCTGGCAGTCCCACCTCCCTCCCCAACCCTCCTATGTGCGCATGCGCACAACAGTCAAACACCACGTCACTGACACTGTGAAGCGCACAGTTTCATACACAGATTTTTGTATCTTTTTTCATAAACTGGGGGATGGCTACTGAAGTACTGACATTAAGTTTAAGGAATTTATATTGTACTACAAAAATAAAGAATTAAGGAAAAAAATTACTTATTATATTAAATGTTATCGATAATATCAAGGGGAAGTAGGGGATGCTGCAGTTCCGCAGTGCCTATACACTAGCTGCCACTGGATATGACTATCTTAATTGAGCATATGACGGGTAAATTAGCTTTGTGCTGGAATAACGTACATCTTAATTTTTACTAAAGATGAGATGGAAGGCAACGCAAGAAAAGGCCATTGTTTTTTCAGTTTTTATGGCAAAATATGTTGTGTTTTTTGCAATAATAAATAAAATATTGCTCCAGTAGAAACATAGTTTAACTTTCTTCAGTTATTGATATTATCAACAGTTGTTGAATATCAGTCATGAGCATAGCGACATTATCCAACAGACATTTTAAACAAAGAGAAAAAGTTGTCATTAAATTCCAGAACACTTTGACAGATATTCCACAACTGTTGATGTTACCACGCGAAGAAAATTAAACTCTATGTTTCAGCTGGGGCAATATTTTATTTATTTTGACCAATAAATATTTTACCATAAAAACTGTAAAACTGCTGGCTTTTTCTTGCGTCCCCTTCCATCTCACCTGAAGTTGATTGACCCTTTTAATTTGGCACGGAAATGCAGATCCATGGGAACAAACGGTTATATTCAAGAATTATTATTGTTTTGCAATTTTATTTTCGGTAAACAGTTTGTTCAAGAATATAAGCATGTTGAATAAGTTATACTTTTTATATACACGCCTCCTCTATAATTTTAACAGTGATCAAATATCTATAAAATTAACATTTTTCAACCAAAAATTGCCAGCTTCATAACAAAAAATAAGAAAATATAACAATTAATAAACATCGATAAATTATCTTAGAAGGGGTGTTGAAAATATTAAAATAAAAAAATTTACCTGTTCTCGAGAAAACTGGTATTTACAAACGTATGATTTTTTCCGCGAGACCTGTACGGTAGTTAGCACCATCTACGGTTGCCGTGATCCATCTGTTTGTGTTGGTGCGGAAGGATACTTTGGTCACTTGTGAAGCCACTCCATGCCTTTTAACCTCCGCCCACCATCCTACAAACTAGGTTTTAGACTTTCACTTGACAGGGCCGAGGGTCTTAAGGTGAAAGTATAGGGAAAGCGAGAAAGATATGTGTTTTTGCAATTTTTTCTAATAAAACATTTTTTGCCAAAAAAATCTAATATTGCTTAAATAGGAAAAAAGAGTTTAATTTTCTCCATATGGTGAACTTAACAGTTGTTGAATATATGTAAAGGGTGTTCTGTCTGACAAACACCAAGACGCCATGCACTCCCTTATCCTAGAGAAAGTTGTTGGAATTTTTTAAAAAAGCCGTGACTCAATAATTATCTAGCTATTTCCTCATGTGTTGGAAACATTTCCATACAGCAACTGTTGAAAATTAGTCACTTACAAAGGCCGCTCATCTTTACTTTCTCTCGACAACCCGTAGATTTTTAGATTAGTTAGATATTTTGACGATCACAATACTCTTTCTACGGGGTGTCGAGAGAAAGTATTGTGATATACAACAAATCTAGCTCAAGATTGTAATAAATGTTGACGTTTCATGACCCCCTGAAACAAAAACAATTGTTTCCGCAGTGCCGTCTATTTGTCCGTACTTTGGACTAGAGCCGATTGGACTCAAACTTGGTATCTAGGTTTTCATAAGGGCCCGCCGAGGGGTTTTTGGAATTATACATCTAATCCTAAAATTAAGGGTAGTTTACTGAAGGTCAATAAGGGAGGAAATGGATCTTCTAAAATTCGCTCTAACGATATTTATTTGTTAGACACTGTTCATCATTATAAACAAATTGGAAATTATCATTTTCTTATAAAAATTACTTTGAGGGAACTTAACAGGAGGAAAATTTTTGAATTTTTATTATTTCTCCGCAACTATTTGAGAAACAAAATAACTTATCATCGTAAAGTTGTAATACTAAGACTATTTTACTTGAAATATATTTTTATAAGACAAATAATTTCTTAGTTATAAGCAAATACATATATATACTTTTCAATTCAGGTGTTTGAAAATAAATTTGATTCTTATTCTCTTTGGTGGACAAAGATGTTTCTATTTTATAAATAGTTCGGTAACAGTGTTCCTAGTTCCTAATGCCAGTAAGTAACAGTGTGTATCATTTCATATATGATCTTTAGTGTAGTGTTTCTACAACAATGTGTAGATCTATTATTTTGTTCAACAAATCTTACGAGTCTTTAGTAAATGTATATTTTAAGATAAACGAGAGAAAAGGTCAGCCATGCGCCGAACAATTTTTTGTTGTATTTAATCGCGATAAAAGTCCCAGTAAAACAACAACAATGACATGTGCGCACCAATGGCTGCGTGGAATGTCAGCCTCGTCCAGTCCGGGTTGTTTTGTGATAAGAAGGTCGGGGCTAGAATCCCATCTGGACGTATCAAAGGAGATCTTTCCTGAGTGGTCTACCAATCTCCTGTCTAGGGAATGTTGGTACAATACCACTAATTGTACCTTTCGTCTTCCTAGTTAGTAGCGCATGTTAAACAGCGTGCAGCCAAAATGGGTTTAAATACACAACGGTAAATAATAATAATAATATTAGCCATCACTGTGACCGAATGGTCAGCCAGCCTTAGTGCAGGTCTTGTTTGTTTTCTATTCTCGGGTGCCTTGAAATCTAGAGCAACTGGTGAAGCTACACATGATAATCTACTGTTCAGAGTACAGGGAGGCGTGGTGAAGGCGGTATTGTTATGGAGGTTCAAATACAGATTATACTACTATAGAGCCACATGGCTGACTCACTCACTGACATTAATGTTTACCCACGTCCAGATGAGATAGAAACTTGAAATTTGGCAAACTTATATCTTCTAGCTTGTAACTGACGGAAAAATTACAAAAAGTTTAAAAGAAAAAATTTTAACCCCCGAAAAAAATCAAAATGGCTGAGAGAATTTAAAGTCGGTGCGGACCTTTCTTTGGAGGTATTTTGTGGCTGAACGGTAAAACCTATAAAAAAACAGCTCTGTAATTAAATTTGCTTACATCCGCTTGCAAAGAAAACCCACTTGGAGCAAAGCGAGTATTTTATAAAACTATATAGTATTGCGAACCGAAAAATACTTTATCACTCCTTTGTCTAAAAAAACTGAGAAAATTACTTAAAACTCTTTAAACATTTTTAGTGAAATAATTGGCCTAGATAGTTTTATAAAAACATTCCATCAAAGATTATACTTGAAATAATATATACATTTTTACAGAAATATATTGAGAAAAAATTAACATCTTTCTTCACAAAAAAAATCAATTTTCCAGACCTTAAATTTAAAAAAATATATTTGCTTATAGCATAGAAACTATTAGTTTTATAAATATATATTTCAAGTAATCAATTTTTATTTTAAATACGCCTACAACTTTGCTATTTCATACTTCAAATAGTTTTGGGGATTTGATCAGAATTGTAAATTTATTCTTATGACAAGTGACCTCAAAGTGATCTTTATGGCAAAATGTGAGTTTCTATTTTGTTGGTAATTTTAAATAGTGCCTAAATACAAATGTAATCAAAACAGTTAAAGTAGATTTTGAGGAAATTTATTGTTTTTCTATCCCGCCTCGGTGGCGTAGTTGGCTAACGCGCTAGTCGTGTTGAGCTCGACTGCTGAGGACGGGGAGATCGAGGTTCGAATCGATCGAGGTTTTCCCCAAATGGTTTTCCACTCTCCCTCCACGCAAATGCGGATTTACTTCCTCTAATTCAACCTTACCAATTCCTAATCCATTAGCGTAATTAGTACTTAAAGCGCATAACCCGAACGGGTAGTAAGACGCGGTGTTAAATAACATTAAGAATAATATTGTTTTTCTTTTCACCATTTAGTAAACTACTCTTAATTTTAAGAGGGATGTATAATTCCAAAAAAACCTCAATGGAACTTTATGTTAAACCCTAGATACCATGTTTTTTTAGCCCGACCTGTAAAATGGTTTTGGCCCTAATCCCATTTATTGACAAACAGCATTGCAAAAAAAAAACAGTTTCATTCGGTGATAATAGCAGTATTGCGTGTCTGAGCCCAGTAGCTGAAAGATAGCCTGTACCGTTGTCCAGGGGACGCCCGAATGTACTAATGGTACATCCTTTCCTGGAGGCTCTTTCCATGTCCTCATGAGATGAGATAAGGGTGATAGTGAGTATGAGGGTGTGGAACCAGTGAAACCAGTGGAAACTAATTCAAGCCTAATTAACCAAACCCGATGACTGTTGGGGTAGTTCCCCTTAAAAAAATACCCAAGGAACCAGCTAGAACCCCCCCCCCTTTTTTTTTACCTTCTTGGGCTCGTGCACTGACCACTACGCCAGTGGGTGATAAGACGTCAACCTCCATCAAAATCTCCATCTCAATTTTTTTTACACTTTTTTTTTTACGATCACAATACCCAAGAGGTGCGAGAAATTAATAATACCACTAATTTTCACCTCTTCTATGGCTACCAACATGCAGAAAAAATTAAATACATGGAAATAAGAAGTACAGTAGGTTTATAATTTGAGTCACAGGCTCATTCGTGACTCACCAAAGTTAAATACAGGTAAATAAGAAGTACAGTAGGCTTACAATCTGAGTCATGGGCTCATTCGTGACTCACCAAAGTTAAATACAGGGAAATAAGAAGTACAGTAGGTTTACAATCTGAGTCACGGGCTCATTCGTGACTCACCAAAGTTAAATACAGGGAAATAAGAAGTACAGTAGGTTTACAATCTGAGTCACGGGCTCATTCGTGACTCACCAAAGTTAAATACAGGGAAATAAGAAGTACAGTAGGTTTACAATCTGAGTCACGGGCTCATTCGTGACTCACCAAAGTTAAATACAGGGAAATAAGAAGTACAGTAGGTTTACAATCTGAGTCACGGGCTCATTCGTGACTCACCAAAGTTAAATACAGGGAAATAAGAAGTACAGTAGGTTTACAATCTGAGTCACGGGCTCATTCGTGACTCACCAAAGTTAAATACAGGGAAATAAGAAGTACAGTAGGTTTACAATCTGAGTCACGGGCTCATTCGTGACTCACCAAAGTTAAATACAGGGAAATAAGAAGTACAGTAGGTTTACAATCTGAGTCACGGGCTCATTCGTGACTCACCAAAGTTAAATACAGGGAAATAAGAAGTACAGTAGGTTTACAATCTGAGTCACGGGCTCATTCGTGACTCACCAAAGTTAAATACAGGGAAATAAGAAGTACAGTAGGTTTACAATCTGAGTCACGGGCTCATTCGTGACTCACCAAAGTTAAATACAGGGAAATAAGAAGTACAGTAGGTTTACAATCTGAGTCACGGGCTCATTCGTGACTCACCAAAGTTAAATACAGGGAAATAAGAAGTACAGTAGGTTTATAATCTGAGTCACGGGCTCATTCGTGACTCACCAAAGTTAAATACAGGGAAATAAGAAGTACAGTAGGTTTACAATCTGATTCACGGGCTCATTCGTGACTCACCAAAGTTAAATACAGGGAAATAAGAAGTACAGTAGGCTTACAATCTGATTCACGGGCTCATTCGTGACTCACCAAAGTTAAATACAGGGAAATAAGAAGTACAGTAGGTTTACAATCTGAGTCACGGGCTCATTCGTGTCTCACCAAAGTTAAATATCTTATTTCTACTCTCCTCCGACTCCAACCTCAACATTTACACGTTTTGCACGCCTTATGAAAAGATTTGTCCAAGAAGAAACAAGACCCCTAAAAAAGGTACATCTATTAGTGAATTTTAAATTTCAACTAAATGAAACAAAACTTCACATGTCCATAACTAATCGTTGTCATCCGAATGCACAATCTCCATAAACACTATCGACGATAATGAAAGTTGCTCTTTGAGGTTAGCTCAGTCAGTAGCATGTCGGCCTAATGAGCTAAGATACTGACTTCGAATCCAAGCATGGCCGAAAAACATGACATTGGTGAAATGTGGGTTTCCCCTTTCACAGTGATGAATAAACGGTCAGGGGGCTGGGTGTTGTGTCTATTATAGATTCAATTTAGTTTTTAAGCTGTGCTCTGATACGATCAGCCGTTTTAGAAAGTATACATCAAATATCTTAAATAATAATAATAATAATAATACATCAATAAATGTTTCGCCTTGAATAAGAACTATATATAGGTAGAATTTAGTTTTTGAACACCATGTATATTGAAGCTATTATTTACATACTTTTTTTTTTTACCGAATGGGATTCTTAGTAGCAATTTTATAGTGTGTAAGGGTGACCTGGTGGTCTAGGGGTAAGGTTTCAGACTTCTGTGCTGGCGGCCGGGGTTCAATCCTCGGTCCCTGCACAGATCTATCTGATTACCAAACCCTTCCTTCACCTCTGACAAGACATCTTGTGAATGTGAGGAATGCCAGGTCTCCACCGTGGTTCGGATTCCACGTTAAACTGAAGGTCCTCCGTTTCATCTCACAATCAACCTACCATTACACATTAGCATAATTGCGTATAACCCGAACGGGTAGTAAGACGCGGTGCTAATAATAATAATAATAATAATAATAATAATAATAATAATAATAT
>CABFOW010005294.1:0-31850 GCA_902141385.1 Timema californicum | reverse complement strand
TGTTGTCCTCACATGCGTACACCCAGTACAGAATCCACTCTTACCGTAACACAAGGATATGTTCTTACACATGGAACATTATAATCGAGCTTGCTTACTTGTTCACATGTTTAAAAACACGCGCTGATTATCTATTTAATTTGACATGTGGCCCGCGGGCCGTAGTTTGGTATCCGCGGCCTTTAGAATCATCATGATATCTTCTCTTTGGTTTTGTAGCAAGCAGCAAAATTTAAAGGATTAGGGGTGGTGGTGGTGGTGGTGGCCTGGAGTAAAGGACACTCCGAAAGAGGGTGGGAGAGTTTAGGAGGAGAGAGGGGTTGGTGTTGTTACTGCCCTAGCCACAGCAGCGCAGCTCCGGTGAGGTGGTAGCAAATGGTACTACTTGGAGTAGAGCTTTGCCAAACCTCGAGATGTCCATCCGAATCTTAATATGGGTGCTTTCCTTACCAGCGCGAATGACTAACGTTGAATGTATATGAACGAGATTTAAGGTCCATATTTTTGTAATTATGATGACAAAAACTATTAATCATAATAAATATTGCTCAAGTAGATGTGTTCCGTTAGTTTTTATACATGTAGTTTTATCAACAAACTCGCTTTGCTCGTTGGGTACTCCGCCCCCAGACCCCAATGGGTTTTTTTTGCAAGTGGATGTAAATCTAATGTAATTCCAGAGCCGTTTTTTGATAGGTCTTACCGTTTAGCCACAAGAGACCTCCAAAGAAAGGTCCGCACCGACTTCAAGGTTACTCCGAAATTTTGAATTTTTTTCGGGGGTTAAAAAAATTTTTTTAACTTTTTATAATTTTCCCGTCGGTTCCAGGCTAGAAGCTATAAGTTTGCCAAATTTCAAGTTTCTAGCTCATCTGGAAGTGAATTAATGTCAGTGAGTGAGTCAGCCGTGTGGATTTATAGTGGTATAATAATAATAATAATAATAATAATATAATGGAATATTTCTCAGGAGCACAATCAACGTAAAGAGACTATAAGATAGCACCAGACGGAGTGTGACATCTGATTGGCTGCGCTTGTGAGCCTCGTGTTCAGACTACCGATAATGGGGAGACCGTGGTTTGATCCCATCACATGTACTGAGGGTAGTTTTTCATAAATAGTTTTTTACTCTCCCTCCAATCAACTGTAAGTACACTTCCTTTAAATTGAACCTTCCTCGTCCCTAACCCATTTGCGTAATTAGTGCGTGGGTGCAAGATGCGGTGCTTGAAAAAAAAAGATTATCCTACCTTAAAAACCTCATATAATGTGTATACGATAAAAATGTATAATGTATGTATATTAAAACTGTATTATATATAATATTATGTGATATATTATATAAATATATAAATGTATATAATATGTATAAATATATATAGTATATATTATATTTTATACATATACACAAGTTTTCAAAACCAACATTTAAAATCAATCAATTAGTTTATTTAAGAGAGTGAAATAAATCTAAGCGTAGCCAGTAGAGGGTACCGGTACTCGCTAACGTAATTACATCGTCTGGTTGTGGGGGAGGGGGGGGCGAGGGAGGAAGGGGAACGCGTATGGAGTAGAAAGCGACCCGAGCTTGGCAAACTTCGTCATCGAGCTTTCCTAGACCATATAGACCGCACGCACCGCAGCGAGCCTGGGGCCCTATTGTCCAACCATCTATTACTACCCAGCCACGTTAACATTGCATACAGGAAGCATTCTACCCATAATATAATACATAGATAAACTTACACATTAATTAAAATTACTTGACAGTAACACCTGGGGACACGGGGATCGAATCCGGTACTTTTGACTTAGCTCGGCAATGTTATTTTTCACTCGTGGTTTTAAGGCTGAGTCTGTGATAGCCGTGTGGTAATCGTAAGTTTTATATGAGCGATCAATTGTAAAACAACCGGCTCCGGTGGCCGCGTGGTCAAAGTAGACCAACATGTCGATGATGGGGAGATTGAGGTTCGAATCTAAGTCGGGTGTTATGAGGGTAGTTTCCCCAAAATAGGTTTCCACTCTCCCTCCACGCAAATGCGGGTACATTTCCTTTAAATATAGCCTTTATAATCTCTAAAACCATTATCGTAATTAGTACACAAGCGTATGACCCAAACGGGTAGTAAGACGCGGTGCTAAAAGAAAAGTACCGCAAGCTAACATCATAGCCATTCGCGACTGAGGAGGGCTGCTATGTTACCAAGTATACAGTACTTGGTTTTAATTAAAGTGAATTAAAATGAATATTAACTAACATCCAGGTCGCAAATAGCTGAGATTACGTTAATGTTCAATAACAATGATTTGCAATCTTTGTGTTGATATTCATTAAACCTTAACTAGAAATAATTCCATGATAAATCAAGGTAGAACAATAACGTATGCCTATACACTTGGTTTACTCTGAAGGGTATAAAAAACTCACCTTGCTTGGTTACACTATGAACCCCTATGATTCATCTTATAAGAAAACTTCTAAAACTATATCTTTAATAGTCTCTAATAACATGTCTGCATTTCTTAAAACAATTTCCTTACTGTTGCCCAACAAATTTAAATCACATGCATATCTTAATAGCTGCCTTGTACCGTTTAATGTCAACCCTTATGTACAATCTTTCATTACCCTCTGAGGGAAAATTAAAAAGTAATGGGGAAAGTGCATCTCCTTGTTTCAAACTAATATACATTTCGAAAGTATCTATTAATCAGCTTGACTAGTTTTTTTGGGTATACCAAACTTAACTAAAATTTCATATAATTTGTTTATTTTAACTTAATCGTAGACCTTTTTAAAAAATGGATGTATAATTGATGAACGGTCATGTTGTATGCCCATTTTTGTCTTCTTTTATTTTCCGAATAGTAAAAAATTCTGTCCTGAATTCACACTGATGATCTCTAATTATTTTATCTATATTTAATATTAAACATAATAAGGTTTAATAGAGCTTAACACTTTTTATATGATATGTTAGCCTACTTTAATCAAACCCATAATTCCTTTAATTCCAAGAGAGAGAGAAACCTTCATGGCCTTGGCCCTCAAGCGAGTCATACCGTCCGACCGGCCCAACACATGTTGACGAAGATAATGCTAGCACTCGTGGATTGAGGGTGTCATGTGGTCAGCACAACGTAACCTATGTAAATTAATCTCAATTTCTAGACCAAAGCCTATACTTATTTATTCATGAATAGGGATGTGGTATCTAAAAAAAAGTATCGATACTGTACTCATTAAAAGTATCGGAAGAAAAATATCGGTACCATACTAGTATCGAAAGAAAAGTATCGATAACAATAAGTATCGGTATCGAAACACATAAAAGCTTTTCTGCTTCGTCTGCTTGAGGTACCCTTAAGTTAAGTTAGTTCATTAAGCTCTACATAAGCTTATTTTGTTTCGTTTTTGATGACCGTGCTCATTAATTTAGGAAGGGGTCATTTGGATGTGAGGGAGGGAGCCAACAACACGTCCCGTGTCTGCATCAGCACATGTCGCGAGCCAGCCGATGCTTTGATCTACTCAAGAAAGAGAGGAGAAGCCACAACAGAAACCTTTCTTCCATAAGGGACACGCTTAAGAAAATAATTCTAGAAACAATCGACACAACGTCACTCGGCGAGGGCTCCACAACGGATCTATGCTCAGGGAAAACAATATCGGCACCGGGCAGCCCATCTGGATCGGAAATCATCCCTGAGTCGTCCGGCCAGACACCAGAATCACCAGTCAGAACAAGAACCCCGGTTCCCCTCCCAGGACTGGTTGCACAAGGAGAATCAGCAACAACACCATCACGCATAGGTACCTACAGCCCGGTGACCATCCCAGCCAGAATCGTCACATTTAGAAAAGACAGCCCTTCGCCAGACATGACACAAGACATGCAAGTAACTCAAGCAATACATCAACTGACGCAAACCATAACCTCAAACGAAGGCAGGTTCAGGGAACAAGAAGAACGTCTTCATAATATTGAGAGGTTATTGGGCCAACTCGTTCCCCGAGAAACGGAACCAGGACTTCAAGGACCACCAGCAGAACCCAGGCCGGCAGCAATCCGCCCTACACGGGAGGCCTGGGCCTCGCTTCTGCCGCCAGACATACCCCTGCTGGAGGTCGACGAAGCAACAGCACTCAGAGTCACATTGGGTCTCAAAGCCAAGTGGATGGAACTACCGCAGGAAGCTTCCTGCTGGAAATAGCCAGCAAATACCTGGATCTACCGAAGGAGGTATAACAGGCAGTCATCCACCGGATCAACATTCTATACATAGCCCTCACCGAAGGATGGGGGACAGCCATCGCAGCAGCGGGAAACGACCAGGGCATCGCCATCTACCCACCAGGCTTCACGCCACCTCCTCCAGCGCCGCGGCCCGTCTATAAGAACCAGCCCTCTAGAGGAGATAGGAGCGTGGCAGAGGGAGGAGAACGTGAGAAAGCTGATTCGCAAGAACAAATTCACCATTATACTTATGTTAAAATGTCCACATGTGTTTGCTTTGTAGCTTGATGTGCAATAAAGTCTGCCGGCACTCCTCTCGCCCTCCGCTGCCTTCCTGTTACCCCGCGTCGTACTCTCCAAAAGAGTATAAACGCGAGGAGTGATAGGGAGATCAAGGTCAGTGGATGTGAGGGAGGGAGCCAACAACGAGCAACTGGTCACCACCCCCTATCGCAGTTAGGCGGCTGTATTGATAAACAAAGATAAAAGAACCGCTATGAATTATGATGAGCTAAAAGAGATAGAATTCTAGAGCTGCTTCTTGCTTGTCAGGCAGAAAATGGGGGAGAACTGAGAGAGAGTGTCATCCGTTCTTCCTCCACAGTCCTCCCCAGTAAAAATGTAGTCCCAACCTGAGTGAAGATAACAAAAAAAGTTGTTTCTTTCGATACCGATCCGATACCGTTGTGTCAGTACTAATTTCAGTAAAAGTATCGGAAAGGAAAGGATTGGATAAAAAAATACTAGTATCGAAAGTAGAATATCGATATTAGTAAAGTATCGATACTTTCCTCACTCCTCGCTCATCCTCGCGAGGCTGAGTTGACTTTATTTCACACACCCTGCGTCCATCACACGTCGATAAACTCGGTGACACAGTCGGCTGGAGATGGTAAATGTACACGAACATTGCACGTGGATCATCTCTGATTAAATATTAATGGAGATAAAGATTTAATAAAACTTCCTAATAATGAACATTATTGAAAAATTAAACGGTATTTGGATAAAAACTGCATTGAAAAGGCTGTTTTCGACTATTTTATATAATGGCTTCACAGATAAGCCCTGCACACAAATCTTAATTCTGTCTTAATAGGGACATACTGTAGTTATTAACAAGAAACTTTGTCGCTTTGTCCCCCATCGTCACCACGGAAAATGTCCAGTAATTATTCAAATACGAATGCACTGCACACCTTTCTGAAAGATCGTACGTCTTTTATTTCCCTTTTACTCACATATCCTGCGCGAGCCGGGAGCTGAGTTGGACCTGATATGATGCACGAACGCTACTGGGAAATTTCGAATCTATTTTACAAAGCGGGTTGCATCTTAACTTGACGCACCTAAGCAGGCTAAGCACTATCGTACATGGACGCTAATACAATAAATAGAAAGAGAGGGAATAATATGATTAGTTCACCCTGCGAGGCCTCTTGTTTATCTCCTAATAGAACTTTGCCTCTTCCTCTGACAAGTTAACACACTTTCTGATATCTGATTCTTAAAAACATTGATTTGTATTTTCAAAATATATATTTCTTGTTCCCTTTTCTAGATAAACAAAAATTCTACCACATACTTTTTTTTAATCTACATCCTGGCAGGAAGACGGCTACAAGCCATTTTGTGACTAAAATAAATAATATTCTGAGCTATAGATAATTTATAAAAAAACTTTACAAAATGAACTATTTCAAAATAATAATAATTCTATTATGATACTTTAGGACTATTTTTAGATTTAATTATCTAAGAATTTATGTGTTTTTTTGTATCAACGTTATATCTTCTAAACTTGCCGAGTAAAACGTAAGTTCATCAACATGGGAAATCCTATCTTAGCCTGCCATGACGTCACAGGTAGGTAACGTTCTTAGAAATAATCCTGAAGTGCCGGTTATCAAATCCCGGAACACTGGATCTGTGTCCACCATATAACAGAGCCTGCCATTTAATTTCAAGAAACGTCCGGGGTTTGGCCACACCAGACCCACACAACTATATGACCATGCTATGAATTATTTGTGTTTTAATGGCGGGGGAATAAAAAAACACGTTTGTGGGATCATTGAGAAAGTGTGTTGTTCTAGCCCAAAAACAATTCTACTTAACGATAGACAACTTACACAAATATATTCTGTGACAAGCCAAGTGTTAACTTTATATGAATAACACTAGGTTTTATTGTATCGCTCTTTTCATATTGAGGTCAAGATAGGATTGCCCATTTTAGTGAATTTACGTTTTATTCAACGAGTTTTAAAGATATAGGTAGCGCTAAAAAATATCTTGAGTAACTCTAAAAATAATCCTACACAGTTACAAAATTATTATTTTCATCTTGAAGTAGTTTATTTTGTTAAAGTACATTTTTATAAATCATTTACAACTTAGGAGATTTACCTTGGTCACAAAAATGACCTGTAGGAAATCTTCCTGCCAGGATGTATATTTTTAAAAAAAAGTCCATGGTAGCATATGTTTTTCTGGAAGAAGAAACAAGAAAAAGGTAATTTTAAAAATAAATTCAATGTTTTCAAGGAGCAAACACTAGAGTGAGTGTATAAACTCGTCAGAGGAAGAGGACAAGTGTTATTAGTAGGTGAACCTGAAGCCTCGCTGGATAAACTGATCATTTTCTTTCCTCTATTTATATTTCGTACATTGGTGTCTAAGTGTAGTAGTGCCTAGTGTGCATCAAACTAAGATGCAGTCCACCACAAAAAATATCTTCGAGATCCCCTAGTATGCAACGTCGTTACTATAATAAAAATAAATATACCATCAGCATGAACAATATTTATAGACGGTCCTTTTGGTCGGGTGTACTGAGGTTTTTTCCAAAATTGTTCCCACTTTCTATCTCCACGCAACTGTGGGTACACTTCCTATAAAAACCTCACTAATCCTTAAAACCATTAGCGTAATTAGTACATAAACGTATAACCCGAAATATTAGTAAGACGCGATGATAAAAATAAACCAATCACGAAATAGCCCTCTTAGCTCATATGACGAAACGAAATTCAGGGTGTTCTGAAATAAAGTGCATAAACATAGTATTGGTTCACAAAAGAATAAAGATAATGGAGATTGTCATAGGTTATATAATGATGAACTAAATACCTTTCATTCAACACCATACATTGTTAGTGGAATTTAGATCTCGCAGGTTACGGAGGGAAGGACATTCAGCGTGAATTGAAGAAATTAAAACCGCGTTTAGTGCAATTACTGGAAAAAACCTAATGGGAAGAGACCTTTGGGAAGGCCTAGACGCAGGTGGGAGGATAACATTATAATGGACGTGAAATAAATAAAGTGTAATGAGGTGGACTGGATAGAATTAGCTCCAGATAGGGCTAGGATGTAATGAGGTGGATTTGTATAAAACTGGTTCAAGATAGGGATACGGTATAATGAGGTGGAATGGATAGAACTAGCTCAAGATAGGGCTAGGATGTAACGAGGTGGACTGGATAGAACTAGCTCAAGACAGGACTAGGATGTAATGAGGTGGACTGGATAGAACTAGCTCCAGATAAGGATAGGTTGTGCACATTTGTAATAAATTGTGGCAGTGAATTTTCGAGTTCCTAGTGCCATAAAGAAATTAATTGGTTGTTGTGATCCCAGCGATAGTTTTTAACCGAAGATTTGTTTACGTTGAGCGTGCGAGGAATAAATAAGGCAATAAATTATACAGCAACATAAAAAGTCTAGTTTTCATAGTATGGGCCTTTTAGAAAATAAATGTAATGGGGGATCACACAAACGTTATCTCTCTATAATCTGAAAATTGAGACATTTACTAAAAACTTATAAAATGTTGTGAAACACTCCACCAAAGAGTATAAAATGTAGTGATACACACTCTTAAAGAAACATTGAAGAAAGAGGAGCATCTCTGTCCACCGAAAAGAAGAGCGCAACAATTCATTTTTTTAAGATTTAAATAAATAAATAAATGTTTTTATAGCTCTGAAACTATTGAATTTATAAAAATAACTTTCAAAAAAAAAAGCTTTTCACAAGATATCTTTACAGGGATAAATTAATTGGTAGGCCTATCTCAAATAGTTTACGTAGATACGATCAAAATTGAAAATATATGCTTATTTATAGTACCCTCAAAGTTATTTAACGGGAAATTGAAAATAGACATTTTGTTTGGAATGTTAAACCATGTATATCTACAAAATTTAATAAAAATCGTTAAAACGCATTTTGAGAAAATAGATTTTTCAGTTTTTGTCCTCAAGTAAACTACCCTTAACTTTAGGGTTAGATATATAATTCTAAATAAAACCTAGGGGTAGCCTTATGAAAAGCCCAGACACCAAGTTTTAGCCCAACCAGTAAAATGGTTTTGGCTCTAGCCCGAGGTACAAACAGACGGACTGCATTGTAAAAACACTTTTTTTGTTTCAAGGGGTCAAGAAATGTCGATATTTATCAAAATCTTGAGTTCTAATTTTTTTTATAATCACAATAATTCTCTATTCGAAGGGTTGAGAGACAGTAAGAACAACATTTTTCTTGTGGTCGACATTTAAAACCTACTACAGTAAATGGAATATTAAGGGTGTTGGGCTGGGGGTTTGGTGGCAGTGTGGGGGGAGGGTAAGGTAATGAATGTAAGGGGCTTTAACTCTCCCAAACTTACTACTAGACAAACAATTATTTAAATTCCTTCATTTATAGTTTAAACCATATTAAAACTGAGTTAAAACAAAATATATGTAACAAGTAGCCAACATTTTTATGTTTAAGTAGGCTACATTATTGTATTTAGCTACGTTGCCTATCTGATTGTTCCAGAGCTATTTTTAGAAACAAGATGCATCTTAAGGCGACTGGCTCTTCTCATTTGGCGTGGAAATGCAAAGCCTTGGGAACAAACGGTTATCTCCAAGAATTTTTATTGTTTTGCAATTTTATTTTCGGAAACGATTTGTTTAGGAATAGAAGTATGTTGATTAAGTTATACTTTTTATATACACACTTTCTCTATAGTTTTAACAGTGATCAAATATATAAAAAAATTGATATTTTTCAATAGAAATCTGCCGGTTTCATAGCAAAAAATAAGAAAATGTAACAATTACTAAACATTGATACATTATCTTATAAGGGGTGTTGAAAATATTACTACACAAATTTCAATTTGTAACACCGACCTTAGTCTTCCCAAAGAATAAGGCTGATTCACAACAAAACAAACATAAAAAAAGATAACACAATTGCAGAGGGGCCGATAGGATAATAACGAAAATCAAATAGGCCGACTCTGGTCTATTCACGTTATGCTTCCATGAACTCACACTTCAACTATTTCAATCCAAATATTACGGGTGAAAGCGAAGAATATATCATAAAAGTTTGATGAAAAGAAATATGTCAAAGATAACATTTTAGTTTTATTGATGATAAATATTGAACAGTGTATGTGTAATATGAAGCTATGATAAAACAAGAGTTGCGGGAACTTTCAGTAACCATGAATTGGTTACAATTCAATGTAATAATTCAGATTACTCCAAAGGGTAGTAAAAAATATAATTTCCTCCATAACAATATAAAACTTTTGGTGCCTTATGGGCTATACTTTTCTAATACCTTGTTCATGAGACCATACAATATTTTCCTGCCACGCAGGTAATAACATTCCTTACGCAACTATAAACTTTCCCTGCCGTATAGGCAATAAGTTACAAACATTTGCTTTGACAACAATATATTATATTTCTGCCACGCAGGTAATAACATTTCTTACGCAACAATAAACTTTCCCTGCCATATGGGCAATAAGTTACAAGCGTTTACTTTGACAACAATATAATATATTTCTGCCGCACAGATAATAACATTTCTTATGCAACAATAAACTTTCCCTGCCATATGGGCAATAAGCTACAAACATTTGCTTTGACAACAATATATTATATTTCTGCCACGCAGGTAATAACATTTCTCTGCCGCACGGGCAATAAACGTCTAATCTCTCAAAAATGATATGTAAATAAATAGTCGTGACATCACACGAACCCTTATGGAGCTTCATGTCTAAGTAAATAAATAGAAGATTTCAGGTTATAAAGTTTTATGAACTATGAATATTAACTCGCCAAAAGGAATTTCTATGTACATTTAGCCGAAAAGGAATTTAGTACCTTCCTAAACCATCCTGGACACCTAGGTGTGTCCGAGGACACGATCCTGACCAGAGTGCCCTACATTTGGAATTACACCATTATATATGCTCATACTAGCTCAGAAAGGGGGAAGAGGTATAAACAGATGACGGAAAAACACCCGAGAAGCTGGTAGATCATTCTAGGCCACATGTTCCAACATAACACCACAGTCTTGCGCACGCGCACCACACATTTCCCACCACACCTCGAGATACAGCACTGTTCAGTCTTGCATGATATTTCCTCTTTTAGTTGCTCGGTCAATTTCATAGAGGCATGTTGTTGTTATCTTGTGCGGGGAGGACATAGTGAGTTGAAGCAGCTGAATGGGGCCTAAGGTGAGTTTACTTGCTTTACTCTTCGTACGCTTTTGTAGTTTATTTCCAATAAATGCTACAAATTGTTCTCAAGAAAACTGATTTTTCCAAACGTGTGATTCTCCAGCAAGATCTGTCCGGTAGCTAGCGCCATCTACGGTTTCTGTGATCCATTTGTTCTTGTTGGCGCGGAAGGATACTTTGGTCGGCTGTGAAGCCACGCCAGCCTTTCACCCTCCCGCCCACCAACCCACAAAATAGGTTTTAGACTTGCACTCGACAGGGCCAAGGGCCTTAAGTTGATGCACATAAACACTCTTAGCACAAGGCAAGAAAATTAGTAGCTCAAAGGAAGATTCCTATTGATCATTTTTGTGTATAGAGTAAATAGCCATGATTGAACATGATTATTTTTAATACGTTTACCAAAAACAACTTCAATATCAAAAACATTGTTTGTGACAATTAGGATTGTTTTCAGAGCTACTTTTTATGGTTTCTGTTTAAATATTTTAAAACTCACCGAATAAAATGTAAATACATTAACATGAGAAATACTATTTTGACTTGCCGCTATATGATTTTACCACTTTTAAAATAGCAATTTTAACCACTTTTAACTCGTGAGCTGTAATTATTTGAAATCGTTTAATCACTATTTATAGCTCATAATACTATACACTTGTTTTTTTTTTACTTGAGGTATTTAACGTTCAATTTCTTAACCTATTTATTATACCAGCATAAGAAAATTTCCATGGGCGAGAGTGAAAGGACATACCAATTTTGCCGATAGAGTTATTTTTACGTACCTTCCAAAGTTATTTTACCTACCACGATTGGCATGGAACCGACGGCTTTACTTCCCCTCCGAAGGAAGTTGTGCTACAGGTTTTTATCGCTCAAGAAATATCCGTCAACCCCAGCTGGAACTGAACCCACAAACCTTGGGTCCTGAGGCAAACAGTTTGCTCCAAGGCCACCGAGATCGTCACACACTTGTTAAAATCATGCAATACAATTTTTTTACTGTCTAAGTATGAGTGAGAAAAGGCCAATATTATTTGACTTTCTATAGCAACACAATTTTTTTGTCAAAGTAAATAAAATATTGCTTCAGTACAAATATACATCTTAGTTTTCTTCACATGGCGATATCACCAGTTCTTAAACATCAATAAAGATCATTAAAAGACAAAGAAGTCATTAAATTCCAGAACATCATTAACAGAAATTCAACGACTGTTGATATCATCACTAGTAGAAAATTAAACTCTATTTTTATTTATTTTTACAAAAAAAAAATAGTATAAAAACTGTAAAAACACTTACTTTTTCTTGAGTCCCCTACATTCACACCTTAGCGAGTTGATTTTAAATTTTCTCACAACTAGTTATAGTAATCTTCACTAGTATATCGATGTATTTATCATTCGATATATTGCATGGTAAGTATCGAAAGTTACGATGTATCAATAAAATTATATTTATATATCAGTTGTTTGCAATATGGTGTTAGTTTGGTCGACTGGAATGGAGATATTTTGTTTATTTTTTAAAAACCTAGCTAAGCAAAAAAGAGCTAATAAGCCTAATGTGCATAGTTTTCTTATATGAGACAAGAATATTAAGTTATATATAAACATATCTTCAAAACTGACTCTTTTGCTTTTTTAGAATTGTTTTAGCTGTTGAAAATATCCCACAAGTTTAATTAAAACAGTAAAAAAAAGGTGTTCAGTAATAGTAGGTAAAACACTTGTCAGCTTATTTTATTTACAAGCCTTACGACATAAGTCAATATATGAAATATATCGATACATCCATTGGTATATCTACTAATATAATATCGATGTAAACATATCGATATATTTTTAGGATAGCCTAGCGGTAAGGTGTCCGACTTCTTTGTTGGGGGTCCGGGGTTCAATCCTCTGTCCTGGCACAGATTTATCTGATTACCAAACCCTTCCTTCACCTCTGACAAGATCACAAGTCGTGAATGTGTGGATTTCCAAGCATCCACCATGGTTCGGATTCCACGTTAAACTGTAGGTCCTCCATTTCATCTCACAATCACTCCTACCATTACACATTAGCGTAAGGGCGTATAACCCGAACGGGCAGTAAGACGCGGTGCTAATAATAATAATAATAATAATAATAATGCTGATATATTTTTATTTCGCCATTTTGTTGATATCTCTATTCACAACACTAATTACAGCTGCTTACTTGTAGTTCATTTATTTAGGAACAGACGCACTTTATTAAGTAGGTTGATTTTGAAATTTGATTGGGTCTCCCAAGCAGATATTAAAACGTACAGCAGAAAAAGTTGAAATAATTTCAAGTAACGTCGAGCGGACAGCGCCAAAATCTTACAATTGCTTCACATCTCGTCATAAATCACGTTTCTCGCTCGTTTCTTGTTTTGTGTTTTTTTTTTTCGGCGAGCTTGTGAATGACACAGTAACTCACCTTACTTTGCCCAACACACGCGCGAAACATTTTGAAAATAGGGCCTCTAGACTCTTACTAGGAGGTTCCAATGAAGCAGAGCAAGGGGAGAAGGGTTTTTAGGAGAGAAAAAAAGGAAAGCAAGGGGCTTAATCAAAATCAAGTTAGAGGGACCGCAACCAAAAAAAAGTTGATTTTGAAGGAGCGTTAAGGGGTTGTGGACAAGGGGGTGGATGGGAAATTCAATTTCAAGTTGTTGGTACGTTTGAAGAGCGATGGCGTTCCTCCGAGCTTGGGAGCTGGACGGGGCCGACCGACAAAGACGAGAACTGTGGGTAGATGGATATTTTCTGTCGACCCCTCAGAGAGAAAGGTATTGCGATCGTCAAAAAAATCTAACTCGAAATTTTGATAAATGCCGACGTTTCATGATCCACTGAAACCAAAAAACTGTTTTCGCAATTCTATATGTCTGTACCTCGGGCCAGAGTCCAAACTATTTTACCGATTGGGCTAAAACTTGGTATCTGGGGTTTTAGTAAAGTCCCCCAGAGGGGTTTTTGAATCAGATATCTAACCCTACTGAAGGGGAAAACGAGAAGAAGAAAAATCGCTTTTCTAGAAATTTGTTCAGTTTATCATTATAAGCAAGATGGCAATTCTCATTTTACCATGGAAATGACTTTAAGAACATTTTAATAGGGTAAATTTTCCATTATTGACCATAATTAATCTCCACGACTATTTTAGATACGAAATAACCTTTCACGTAAATTTGGGTTCACTTCCTCTAAATTCAACCTTCCTCATCCCTAAAATACTAGCGTAATAAATATATAAATGTATAACCAGAACGACTACTGTGATGCGGTGACAAAAAAACAATTAATGGGAAGGGAGAGGAGGGAGGGGTCCGAGTGACACATATCAAACCAACTTTCGTTAAAAATAAAATATATTTCCTATCAATTGGTTAACACATGGATGAATTAATTCTACACAATTGCTTCAAACGTGAATCTTTGATTTTCTGAATAAAATAATTCAATATTTCTTTTGTGGTATTAAGAACATTGGATGTATATATACTTTCAACACTAAGAATGTTCCTTTGAGCAGACTATTAGGGACAGAACGGTGGGGGGGGGGGCGGGTGACCCCCTTGTACTCCAAGTTAGTGACGTCTGTGGCTTTAAATCTTGAGAAAATTTGGGGAACCCATCAGCGTCCACAATAATGACAGCTCTAAAATTGGTTTTAGATTTATTTTTCGATACATCATTTCCATAGAAAAGGTGTCAAAAAATGGCTACACACTATTTTTAAAATTTTGGAAATATTTTTCATTCATATTAGGGGTGGGGGAATGTCATCTACAAACTTGAAAAAGTTAAAAAGCTAATGTAGCTTACAATGTCTGCAGACAACAGGTTGACCATTTTGATTCTAGCTGATGGTGGGTTTAATAGATAGATAGATAAATTGATGAGATATCATTAAAAATAAGATTAAAACCAAATATATTAAGAAAAATTAAAGCATATCTAAATATATATATTTTGGATACCAAGGGATAGTTTAGATTTGTATTTTGAAACAAAGAAATCACCCAACATTAATCTCTGATAATTTTATTTCTAAGACCCATATCAACTATTTAAAAGGTTTTAACACCTTGAAAATATTTATAGTTAAATGTACAAAAGTTAAACCTTGAGCTTAATATTTAAAAAAAGTTAAAACTTCCTCTTACCAATACTAATGAAGTAGGAATGCGTAATGTATAATTGGAAAAAAATGTACCAGAATCGGTTTGTTGGGAATGTGATACCTGTTTAAGTAAAACCAGCAGATATTTCATGTCACTGGCAACCTAAACAAGACGAGATTGACGCCTTTGTTCCCATGTCCATGGTACTGTTTGTAACAATGTTTTAAATTAAGCTAATACAGCCTAATTTAACAGAAAGAACCATATGTGACAAATAGAAAAGTCAATAAATCCTCCAGAAAGTTTCAGTTGAAGCTCACTTAATTTGTTCATTTAAATTAGTTGAAAAATGACACCTGAACACGGGAATCAAACCCGAAACCTTTAGCATAGCATATCAATGTTCGATCACAGAGCTAACCAGGAATCGTGCTCTGCCAAGGACACAAACGAATAATATACCCAAACACTCATCCTCCAGGTTAAAATAGTTGCGCACCACTAGGATCGCTGCGGATAGTGCTATCATCACCCAGCAGTGACACTAGCGAAGCCCAGTGTTGAAGGACTCAAGCTGGCAAAAGAAGTGCAGCGAAACCTCCGTGAGGTTGAGAGTCTGTTTCTTACTTGTCTGTGGCCTAGGATCATTCATCACTCATAGTTGAAGATGGGATGTAGTAAACGCGAAATAAGGTCCGTGTTTTTGCAGTTTTTATAACGAAACTGTTGTGTTTCTTTGTTCAAAATGAATCAAATATTTCTCCAATATAAACATAGTTAATTTTCTCCGCGTGATGACCTAAGCAATTGTTGAATATCTGTCAAAGGTGTCTTGGAATATAATTACCGATTTTTCACTTCATTTAAAAAGTTTCTCATATAATCCCTCCATGCTCATGATATATATTCATCAACTGTTGATATCACCATGTGAAGACGATTAAATTAAATGTTGCTCCTGGAGCAATATTTGATTTATTTTGCCCCCCACCCCAAAAGTTATGCTATAAAAACTGCAAAAAAATCCCTTAATTCGATTTCTCTTTATCCCTACCTTTAGGTCGAGTCTGTGATGGACGTGCAGAAATCATCGACTACATGTAATCGTTAAACTAATATCGCTAGCTATTATTATATTAAATTGAATTGTGGTCTCCTACAAACGCTCCTGTACCTACTCTTAATTACAACGATTTACAACCTGTGTGTTGATTTTCATTGTTTAAGGTGATTGACCCTTTTCATTTGACGTGGAAATGCAGAGCCATGGGAACAAACTGTTATCTTCAAGAATTTTTATTGTTTTGTAATTTTCTTTTTGGAAACAGTTTGTTCAAGAATATAAGCTTGTTGATTAAGTTATACTTTTTAAATACACACCTCCTCTATAATTTTAACAGTGGTCAAATATCGATAAAGTTTACAATTTTCAATAAAAAAATGCCGGCGTCATAACAAAAAATAGGAAAATTTAACAATTAATAATCATCGATACATTATCTTAGAAGGGGTGTTGAAAATATTAATATAAAAATTTCACTCGTTCTCGAGAAAACTGATATCTCCAAAGGTCAGGCTTTGAGATATACAACTGTCACTTATGATAGATATTATCAGTACAAATAAAATAACAATAGTAATAGACCAGGTTTGCTATTCGAATGGTCTAACGTCAACCTTTCTCCGTAAAGAAGGTGTTGCAATACCAAGGGCAATCATAAAGTGGATCACACGGACCTTTATTTGATCCACACTCAAATACGCAAAAACACAAGTACTTGAACTTAGATGTTTAACTATCAGCATAATGAAATATTTAATTATACACGTTAATGGCCTAGAGGCTGCTTTATTTTAATAATCCAAATGTTAACAATATTATGTTTTTAGATTGCGGACTATGCTCAATAGCAACAATATACATCGGGAAGAGAATAAATTTATTTATGTACAAGAAATGAATATAAATTTTCAGAGTATTAAACGCACAATCCAATAATAAGTACATTCATAATAATTTGACAGAACCAACTTATATACACGCAAAAAGTTAAAATCTAGTAAACAATTATTGAAAGGAAATTAAAGTCGGGAAACACGTATATTGGAAAGTATATTTGTATCACATCTCCTATCTTATCCATATCACCTAGTAGGAATATGCTCCTAACTATACACCTGGTTACATTAGACGTAAGTAAAGATATTATTATCGTCCAACTACCCGTGAGGCGGGGCAACCTACACAAAATGGCTTAATATATCTCTTACAAACATACTGAGTGTATAATAACGGCCGACAAACATTAATAGAAATTCTCCTAGCGTTACAATTGAAAGTAAGATAACACTACATATAAGTTCCATTTAGAACGACTAGCACAGTAAGGCAGGATCCATATCATAATAGCGCAATATACCCTACAAAAATAAATAACAAAACTTGACATGATTATACTACCATAGAATCTAAATTTAAAGAGATACGTCCAAAAAAAAATTGCCTCAATTCATAACAAATCTAATTACCCAACAAACTAAACTATTAAAATTATTCCTAAAAAAATATGCCAAAGTCAATCCAAATCAGTCCTTACATAACTAAGTTACGATTTAACAGTTCCCCAGTTTACAAATTATATAATGCTTGTCCAATATAACGTAGACTTACATGTAGAAAGATCCTACATCAGCATCAAAGAGTGGCTGCTACTTGCTGGGTACACGCTTATATTTATTCAGATTTGCACTGTGGGGAAAATAAGGGAGGGTGGATACACAAGTTTTAATGATGTCACTATCAGCAAGTTAGAGTGAGTTTCCCTCATTGACGCCTGCGCACAACGTTAAGAGGGAAATAATACAGGGGGTAGAGAAAACCACGTGATCACCAAGAGCGCTTCTCTCTCTCTCTCTCTCTCTCTCCAAGTTTTAGCGCCTGCGCAGCGTCCGCTACTCGGGGAAAGTCAGCCGAACTAAGTACCTAACCTCCCGAGGAAACATTGTTTTTCTTGTTTAACGTGAGCAGTATCTATGTGCTCGGAGGACCCATGAGCGGCACTGGTTTCCCGGTTAAACGGGGTAAGTGTAACTGCACTTTTATAGGTGGCGGAGGTTATGCGATGAAGATGTTTGTAGCCACGGTACAAACTCGTCACTCTCCTGCTAGACTGAATTGTCGATGACGGAGAGATTGAAGCGTGAATATCAGTCGGGTGTATTGAGGGTGCGTTTTACTTTCTCTTGACCCCTCTGTGATCGCTAAAAAAAACTGAAAACGAGATTTTGATCAATGTCGACGTTTCATGACACCCATAAACAGAAAAAATTGTTTTAGAAACTTGGCATATGGGATTTTAACGAGGTTTTATCAAATAGTTTATAGAATTAGATATCAAACACTAAAATTAAGGTTAGTTTACTAAGGGGCAAAAAAAAAGTAAATTGAGTTTATCAAGTACCGCTCTAATGGTTTCGAATAAATACCGCACATATGCACTATTTAGCATTACAAACAAAATGGAGTCTCTAATTTTTCCATGAAAATGACTTTAAGGACATTTCCAATTTTGATAATAGCTCCACAAATATTTGAAATACGAATTAACTTAACATTGCAAAGTTGTAGCAGGCCTACTATTAAAAATAAAAAAAATTACTTGAAATACTTCTTTTTCAAACTGATAGTTTACAAGCTATTGGCAAATACATACCTGTATTTTAATTTGAAATTAATGAACTCTGGAGTTGATTGTGAACCGAGATGTTAGTTTTTTCTTAATATATTTCTGAAAGAAGAGTATATTATTTATTTGATGCTCTTTGGTTGAATGTGTTTTGTTTTTTTCCCATCAAGCTTATGAAAGTGTTTATTATTTTGTTTCACAAATGTTACTATTTTAAGTTTCTTTCTTACTTTATTTAATTTATTTGAGATATTTAACGTGCACTTTCTGAACCAACTGAGTATATCGGCACTCGAGAATGTCTATGAGCAAGAGCGAAAGAGCTTACTAGTTTTGCTGGAATAGGTATTTTCACAAAACTTGCAGGATTCTTTTTAATGCCACAATCGACATGGGACTGAAGGCTTTGCTTCCCCTCCAAAGGAAGCTGTATTACGGACTTTTTTAAATCAAGAATAATTTGTTGACCCCAGCCGGATTTGAACCCATGAAAATTGGGTTCTAAGGCAAGCACTTTACCCCAATATCATCGGGGTAGACTGGGTTTTAGTATCTGTCTCCATATTTAGATAAAATAGAAATTCTGTGTGGTGCAAAAATGCTTTACCACTCTACTTTTGAGCAAATGCCGGTATATTTTCTCTAAAATTTGACCATAATCACATTATTCCATTAGCGTAATTAATGTATGTGGTAAAATAAACCTCAAAACAATAAGTTTGTATTTTCAAAAAGTTTATTTCTACAAAATTTTACTATAGGCTATTTCTTCTTAGCCCAAGCACAATTACTATAAGGTATTCACGAGCTAAGTTTACCTGAATGACAGCTTGAAAAGTTACTAGAAGTAATCCCTAATATATCACCACGCCAACAGCTGACATCTATCACTTTGGATGACTGTAATGAAAACAGATGGTAATATATTAATGTGATAGCTATACACAGTAATTTAGGTCAATATTATTTATATATTTATTTGAGGTCGGACACAAAGTTTATTTATCGTTTTATTCCACTTGAAAAAATATTAACATCACTTTCACAAAAACTTCTAACGAACATAGCCTCAAAATGGTGACTGACGAATTTAAACCATATGATTGAACAAAACGGTAAACAAGTTTTCTTACAATGATGCGGACATGCAGTTGATGAAAATACTTTATTCAGTTAAATATTTCAAAATACGATAAAATAATCATAAAATCATGTATTGTATGTAAAAAAAATGACCAAAAAATTCCTCTTTTTCAAGTAAATAAGATGCCTGTATTAAAAGGTATTGATGTGTGCACTATATTAAACATAATCAGTAACGTTCCAAAACGAAAAAAAGTACTTTTAATTATGTTTAAAATATTGTTTATAGTTGGACAAAAAGAAATTATTTTAAAAAAATGAAATAGTATGAGAAAACTTAAGTTTACGTTATTTTAAATGTAATATATAACAGGTAATTAAATATCTTTACATTTATAACAAAACTGTGATCTTTTACAAGTGTTGGCAACCCAAAACCTAAACATATGATTATCGAACTGTCATCCAGGTAAAAACCTATCGTGAATGGATTATAAACATTGGTGTTATTGTATTGTATCATTTAGATTATACATTTAAGCCTTCATTGTCATGCATTGGTCTGACAGATAAAGAAATTACAAGAGTTACCTTTATAAGTTCACACGTCAAATCATATGTTCTGAAGCTATTGCTGTTTAGATATGTATGTATGTAGTGGACGCGAGAAAAGAATAATAGTGTTTTGCAGGGATTTTTTTTATTGTTTGTTCAAAATAAATAAAACATTTCTACACTAGAAATCTAGTGTTTAATTTTCTTTACCTGGTGATATCAACAGTTGTTGAATATCTGTAATGAGCATAGCGGCATTAGACGAGAAACTCTATAAATGACGAGAAGCGTTGTTATGAAATTCCAGGGCATCATTGAAAGGTGCTGGAGAAGACTTGAGAATATCAGGAGTCCAGACCCACCAAGTGTGAAATCAGCAGCCGGGACAGCATTGAAAGAAGCTCCCTCCTCCCACCCCTACCCAACACTCGCACCATCTCGTATTTACGCCATAATTCTAAGGGTTATTGCTAAGGACGGCGCAACCTTAATTGTGCAGTGTCACCAACCAAAAACCACTTTTTAGATCATCCAAAGGTTATGCTTCGCACTGTTTAATTATTTTTAGCTCAAATAGTCATAATTAATTCATAACACATACCTGTCACCTGACACCATGGTTGACAGGCCCAGCCCAGGAGTACATTTTAGTTTTTTACTTTTTTATTATTGAACAACAGGGTTAAATAAATAAATTTAGTACAAGTATAAATACGGTATTTTTTTCACACAATTAGAAAAATCGAATGTAACACATCATAAATTGTTGTTGTAGTTGTGAAATGTTTATATTATTACTATGTAGTCATTCACTATACATGTTGATAAAACATAATTAATTCAATCAAAATATGTATTGATTGGTAGTCTAAATGTCTGTCTATTCACTGTGTCAATCCAGTGTATTAATTAGAAGATAGTGGATGGTGTAGAGAAGAAGGTTCATCACAAGGACTGACAGTTGAACGAATTCATGTCGTAGCGGGGCCGCCGGTTTACAACAGTTGCCCTTTCCACTTTACCGGTTTAATTACTATGATGTTTTATAACACAACACATTATACCATCTTATTTGCAATGTTTACAAGACGTATTTTAAAAATTTGGCAACATTATCTGCTTGAATCTGATTGAATGCACTTATAATATATTCAATCCTTACATTTTTAAAATATTTACTAACACAAATGGGAACAAGAGGTGCCTCTCAGCACCCCCTTGTTCACGGTGCCCGGGGCGGTCACCCTCCCTTCTTGGGGCGGCCCTGAGGAGGACAGACAGGGCGACAAATAATTCCTTAGAAGGTGAGAAAAGAACCATTTTGGATTTGATTCTTCGGTACAAGGTAAACTGTATCGGACACATCCTTAGGAGGACCTATCTTCTGCACAATATCGTAGTAGGAAAGGTTGAGGTAAAGAGGGTTCTAATATATTGGATGACTTGAAGGAAATTCTGGGAGCCTAAGGAGGAGGCAGAGGACAGGGCGCTTTAAGTTTACTGACAAAAGGAAGGGAACTGTCGTAAGACAGAACACCTAATAATAGCAATAAAAACTTCTAAGATACTGACCTTCTCTCACGTCGCCTACATCCTAATCTTAACAGATAGAAATTTATCGATTCTGGAAAAATAATCCTGGCTTAAAGTAACATTTTGTATTGGACCCGACATTGTATCCAGGGCTGAGAAGAGCTCCCTCCCTCCCTCCCTACCCCCCTTTCCGAAACATGTTGAGTTATAGTCTAAAAACAATATTCCTGGAGATATTTCAGGTTTTATTTGATTATCATCACATTTCTCCGCCAGTTCGGGTTGTACCCATGAACTTATTATACTAATATGTTTGGGACGATGAAAAGTTGAGTATAGAGGACTACCCACATTTGAGTTGAGGTTGAGTGAAAATAAAAAAACTACCCTCAGAGGTTCAAAACACGATCTCTCCTTCATAGTATATTGAGAGAGTGAAGTCTTAGGCCGCTCGAACATCGAAATGGGTATTTTATAAAGAAAAATTGGAAATTCAATTATCTTATTTAGAATAAATATCTATACTCTAATTTTAATACTAAATTTAAAGTTTATCCTTTTTAATATCTAAGAAAATCGGTTGTGTGGAACTTCCGAGAATTACTCGATACACTTAGTATACGTGAGAACAAGACATTGACTGCGATCTATTGGCAAAATACGAAAGTTTAAGCACTGACTCGGTGGCTCGGATGTTTACAGCTAAGCATTTTTATTTTAATAAACACTGACATATTAAAATCACTATCTTGAAATTTTTTAAATAAGTTAGATTTTCGAAAAATAATCTAATACTAAGATGCTGCATTTTACAAGTGGATCTATCTAATGAGGATATGACTATTAAAATAAAAGGATTTACTCTTAAGTATAGTATTCTTAATTTTTTTTCTGCTTCTTTTCACTACCCATTCACGCAGTTAATTACGCTAATAAGGTGGATATAAAACCAACTTGAGCTTTATTTAAGGGTTCAACAAATCACAAACAAAATTAACACGGCATTGAAATATTGTTGTAGGTTTGGTTCTACAAATCTATGTACATCTCTGGGAAAGCTAAGTAAAAAAAAGTATATACGTACCTACCATTCTGTACTTCCTGATAAGTGTTTCAGAAACTTGATTCCACATCAAATACAAAAATTGATGAACTCGTTAATGTCTAAGTGATCCCTTAAAGAGCATTCATCATAGTAGGCCCAACCTGGCTCCCGGCTGTGAGTGTGTGTGTGTGCGCGCGAGGTGTGGGAGTAAAAGGGAAAGGAAAATACCAAGATATACCAGAAAGGTGTGCAGTGCATTCGTATTTGAATGATTACTCGAAATTTCCGCGGTGAAGATGGGGGACAAAGCGACAAAGTTTCTTGTTAATAACTACAGTATGTCCCTGTTATGACAGAATTAAGATGTGTGTACGTACAATGCTTATCTGTGAAGCCATTATAAAATTGTCAAAAACTGCCTTTTCATTGCCGTTTTTATCTAAATATAATTACAGTAGCACCGTGGCTTCTTTGGTGCTGACTGACAGCTCACAGCTGACTTCTGACAGCCAACATTTAGGCATATACCTAAATTTTGACTGTCAAAAGTGACAGCTGCTAAACACATGTTTTTGCAGATCATCTGGTTTGGCGTAGGGATATGTAATTTGGTCTGGTAACTTTTTGAAGCTGTCAGTCAGCACCAAAGAAGCCATGGGGCTACTGTAAATATCTCAACAATGTTCAGTATTAGGAACTTCTTTTTAACTCTTTATCTTCATTAATGTTTAGTCAGAAATGATTCACGTGCAAAATTGTTGGTGTAAATTTACAATTTCTAGCCGACTGTATCACAAAGAGTTGATTGACAAGTGAGGCACGCTCTGAAAACCTTATTAAGGTTTATAGTGCAAGCGATTTACTTAGAGACTAGAGGCAAGATTAGCGTTTTTCAACAGGCTCTCAAGGCTCACAAGATGGTGGGAATTTGGAAAAGGAAAAAAAAAAGTGAGAAAAAATATAACCTATTAAAATATAGTGATAAACATTATTTTATTAAGGAATATATCTATCAGAATTTTAGTTATTAAACTTTTAAAAACATTCTTAACACAAGTTTTTAAACTATACAATTTCTTCTTAAGAAACTGGTGGTGTGCCTTGAAAATGTTAGTGCCGTGTTCGTGTACCATTAGTCGGAAAAAAGTTGAAAATCTTCGGGCTAGAGGCTTGTTTAGCGAGAGCTTGATATGAACAAACACATGAAATATATTCTATGTAGGCCTATCCATACTTGAAAGCATCTCGAGAGTGTTCGTGAAATGGTAACTTGCTAAGCAATTCAACTTATCTAATAAAATCGCTCAGTGGTCGGGCAACAACCATTCAGTTAATAGTATTGTTTTATAATAATTAGTACGTAGTGAAAGGATATTCAGTGACAGCGTCAAAAGAAGAGCATAGTGACAAAGCAAGTTTTCATGTGTCATTTTCAATTAATCTTTTACAATGATTCATTTTTCACAAAAAGTTAAATTAAACTAATTTGTTCACATGTGTCATTGATTATGATGGGACTGATTAACTAAAGTTTCATTTGTATAAATAACACTGTTTAAAATTAAGAGCATGCATCATATGTCAAGAGAGTCGGGAACATATTTGGGCTTGCTATGATGAACGCTCTTAATGTGAGCTCCGGTTTGTGAGATACCTTTGTGCGCAGTTATCATTATTATTATTATTATTATTATTAGCACCACATCTTACTACCCGTTCGGGTTATACACTCTCACAGTAATGTGTAGTGGTAGGGTGAATGTGAGATGAAATGGAAGACCTACAGTTTTACGTGGAATCCGAACCACGGTGAAGGCCTGGCATTCAACACATTCACAAGCTGTGATTAATACATGTCTTGTCAGGTGAAGGGTTTGGTAATCAGATAAATCTGTGCCGGGACGGAGGATTGAACCCCGGGCCCCCAGCATAGAAGTCTGACACCTTACCCCTAGACCGCCAGGTCACCCTTGCGCAGTTATCGCCTGAGTTAGAAAATATATTAAATAAAAAGAAGCTCGCCAGCACACAAATTTCATTAAAGGTTGTGTATCCTGTCCAGGCGTGAATATAAGTCAAAATTGGAAAACAATTGAATTTGAATTAAATCTTTACATTAAAAGAAAAAATTAATTAATTCTTGTACATGTTCTCATCATTCAATTTGTTTTCATTTATCAACAATGATCATTAGAAATTAAGAAAACTAGACCTCCTTTTCACTTTTGATAAAAGCATTAAAAAGTAATTCGGTATAATAAAATGAGTGTTCTGACATTCTTTTTGTATTCATTTTCAATAAATCAATGAAAATGACATAGAGATAATTAATTTTATGAACCGAGCAAGATCTTCGAGAACTAGATATACCAATGAATTTTAAAGCTATGTTTTATAGTTAAATTAATTTCTTAGTGTGTGTTGACAGCAGGGTTGTAAAAATGGGCTTTATTTTAAAATAGAGCCCAACCCAGTTTGATTATTTTGGGTTTTATTGTATTTGATTGGGTTTTTTTATTTAATGTATTATGTATGCCATTTAATTCAAACAATAATCCAAATATAATAATTATTCAATAAAAGACAATGAAAACAAGAACGCAACATTGTAATTTTTTGGCAACTCTCTATGATGAGCTACCAGATGGAAAATAAATGTGTGTTGTAGGAAAGGAATGGTGGAATGGAGGAGTGTGGAAACCATGTACCATGATTGCCAGCTACTAAATTGATTTGTTGCCTTAGGCCTTATTAGTTACAATTTTATAGTATTTGTTGAAAAATGGCGGTATAGTGGGATTAGAGTAAATAATATTGGGTGGAGTGTAATGCTCAAGATAATCAGCGGAAATAGAACTGAACCGAGAAAAAAAATTGGTCCCCGCTGGTCTAGACATGTGTGTGCATATTATACTTATAATTAAATTTTGTAAACATTGTACCAAACTATTGACATTTTGGAAAACACCAGAATTAGAACTTGCAAGAAAGCCTAGCTTCTGCGCCCACGTGACACCATCCGTTTCCAAACACTCGTTTAGCCGCCATTATTTAACAAAAATGTTGAGCATTGAAGCCACTGGCCAGATTGTAGCGGTAACAACAGGATCTATAAACATGCGCGCACAAGTAAAAACAGTACCAACCTTGCACTTTCTGCATAAAAATATATTTATCTTACAGATAAATTCAGTTCATAATACGCATTAAACATTAAAGCGGTTGATGACCTTTATCTGGTCGCTAACTTTAACTTACAAATAGCAATATTTATTTGATAGTCATAGACAAGCCTTAAGAAGTAAGCATAAATATAATTTATCAAATACAATATAAATTAGAACAATAATTAAATACATCAACACATTTTAAATGTTGAGTCTAAGTCAAAAATAAAAGGTTAAGTCTTAAGACTTTTATATGCCTTTCATTAAGTTTGTAAGAAAACTATATGACGAAATTACTCTTATAACTCCAATTTACAACCTGCTTTTAATACACACACACACACACACACACACACACACACACACACAAAAAAAAGGAATTTTAGTATTGCATTACAAATGTAAGATTTGGTTCTAAACCATGGTTATATTTACAACCGGTAGACACTGGTATTCAATATAGCATATTTTCTGACTGTCTTTTTTTTTATTAAAGACACTACTATTTGATACCTTGCTTGGTTACTAAAAAACAAATCTAAACCTAACCGTACATATTGATACCGGATTCAGTGGTTGTATGGTCTAAGGCAGGGGTGAGGAAATTTGTGACACTGGAAGGCCACATTTCACTTCACAAATATCTAATAAGGCCGCAATCAATATGTATAGTAAATTTTGGAATACATTTTGGTATTGTCCTAAGGCATTGTTAAATTCTTGATGTTTGACAATAATTAGAATTAAAAACACAAATGTTATAATAAAAATGAATGGAGTAAGTTAATACATATACATTGAAGTGATAGAATAATTCAACCCTGTTATGTATAAACAGACCAAGCACCATATTTTCAAATTTTGAGTTAATGGTGCCATTTTGCAGCTAAAGAATGCAGATATATGCCAAAATTTTCTAAAACCTCTTTCCTAATATATGACAATATAATATGCACTTTTAAACCAACGCAAAGTTTTTATGAGTGGGTTTTAGTTATGCATGTATAGACCATGCAACAGGATGCAAACATCGCCATTGAGCTCTGCATATAGAGACAATGGGACAAGTTTGGTGCAGTGAGCTTAGTCCCTCCTAGTGAATTTTGTTACTTATTAATGTTGCTTAGACTGTAGTGTTACTTATGGTTTAGATTTAAGAGAGTTGAAATAGATATATAATAAATTAGTAAAGCTGTCACAATACCTGTTTTTCTCGATTCCAATTCTTAGGTTCAACCTCGATTTTTTTTATTCTTGATTCTGATTCGATTCCAATTCTTAAGTTCAACCTCGATTTTTTTTATTCTTGATTCTGATTCTTCAACATTTCCCTTTTTATTATTTTTCCAAGCATACAACCTCATAAAAAAAATGTAGGTATTCAACTTCATAGCGTACCAAAAAACGTTCATAGTAATAAAAAAATTATTTAATATTAACAAGACAAATATCAATTTTACTAAGTATTAAATCATATAATAAAACAATTAAAAATTACATTAAAGTAAACAGAACTCAATAAGGAAAACCTCTTTTCACTTTATGAGGTAATTGTATTAATTATATTTGGAAGAAGGTACAGGAAAGGTGGATAGAAACATATAAAAGAGGGACGAACACAATATGGCCTTTACAATGAAAAGAAGAACACAGTTCACACTTTACACTGATGCCAATGGACAAGGAGGTAATGGTTGCCTCTTAAAGAAAATTGATCGTCACCGCCCAATCCCCCCACCCAGGTTTCATTCTATCAGAACTCATCAGGGAGGAGTGAGAAACGCGCAACGCAACTTCCTAAAAGAGAAAACCAAAAAAACAAAAGGGGAGAAAAAGGAAAATGGTAAAGAAAGATAGAACACTTAGATAGGAACATGTAAAAAGGTATAATGCGAATATATAATGATATAACTCAATGAGGAAAACCTCTTTTCGCTTTATGAGGCAATTGTATTAATTATATTTGGAAGAAGGTACAGGAAAGGTGGATAGAAACATATAAAATAAAGAAACACAATATGGCCTTTTATGGTTTTCTCTTTTAGGAAGTTGCGTTGCGCGTTTCACACTCCTCCCTGATGAGTTCCGATAGAATGAAACCTGGGTCGGGGGATTGGGCGGTGATGATCAATTTTCTTTAAGAGGCAACCATTACCGCCTTGTCCATTGGCAGCAGTGTAAAATGTGAACTGTGTTCTTCTTTTCATTGTAAAGGCCATATTGTGTTTCTTCCAAATATAATATAATTAAAGTAAACATGTATTACTACCTACAAATAAAGCCTCATTGAATCAAACAATTGTAACTTAAAAATAAATAAAAAGTTATAAGAAACAGTTGTTAAGAACACAAATCTATTCAATTCACCAAAATGAAAGTGCACTGTTTTTAATTAATGACATTGAAAAGAAAACTTAAGTATGGTACTGTAGGCCTACTGGTAGCAACATAAATACTTAATTAGGCCTACTTGAAAGTAAAAACTTTTTCTGTAACAATTATTTGTCAAATAAAAGAGAATAGCTAACAAATTATTGTAATTAGTACATATGTGTAAATCACAAACTGATAGTAAGATGCTGTGTTAAAAAAAATTAAATAATGTGTTGATGGACATGTGAAGTAAGTGTCAAGCTCATCTAGTCTGATTTTGCTGGTGATGGGTAGGTAAGGGTTCGAATTCTGACTTAAAGTAGCCCACTGAGGGTATTTTATCAAAAATTGTTTCACATTATCCTGTCACGCAAATGTGGATACATTCTTTCTAAATTCTGCCATCCTTGTCCATAGGTAGATTAAACACAAATAGCCCAGATGAGTAATAGAATACAATGGAATAAAAAAAAGCTTTTATTAATCAATTTATTGATTGTTACAATTATTATTTATATCCTTTAAATTGAAATATGACACCTATACATGGGAATCAAACCCAGGACCTTTGGCTTAGTATATCAATATTCTAACCACTGAACTATCCAGGGCTAACCCTGTACTCAGGGTCATTTTTTACTCATATTTTAAGGCAGAGTCTGTGATAGACATGCTGAGATCATCAGCTACATATGAGTGATCAATTAAGAGCCCGAGCTAACAGATAAGACAGCCATCTTTGTCTTTGTAGGGCTTTATGCTGCCAATAATGCAACGACAACTGCACGGATGCACACATCTTGATAGATTAAATAGCCAAACTATTATATTTGCTAATTGTGGTTATAAGCACAAATAAATATTATATTCTTTAGATTGAAAAATGACATTTGAACACGGTAAATGAATCCAGGACCTTTGGCATAAAATGCCAATGCTTTAACCAGTGAGCTATCCAGGTTTCAATTCCTGTGAACAGATGTAATTTTTCAATTTAAAGATTCATATTATATTTAGATGTGGCTATTATTATTATTATTATTATTATTATTATTAGCACCGCGTCTTACTACCCGTTCGGGTTATAGGCACTTAGGCTAATGTGTAATGGTAGGGTGATTGTGAGATGAAATGGAGGACCTACAGTTTAACGTGGGATCCGAACCACGGTGGAGGCCTGAAATTCCTCACATTCACAAGATGTCTTGTCAGAGGTGAAGGAAGGGTTTGGTAATCAGATAAATCTTTGCCGGGACCGAGGATTGAACCCCAGCCGCCAGCACAGAAGTCTGACACCTTACCCTAAACCACCAGGTCACCGTGGCTATAACTGTAACCAACAAATATAATATTTTGCCTATTTAATCCATTAATTATTAAGATAATGATTGATTTAACAGTTCCAATTTATATATGACAACTCTACCAAAAAAATCAGTACTACTATTGAAAACAAAACAGACGTTGTTTGTTAAGACAGGTTCTTTGAGATTAAAACTCTGCACCGAATTCACATCTTCAGGGTAAAAAGGTTCACTCTTTCCAAGCGGGTCAGTTTGTGTTTTGAGCACCACTTCACAGTCTTTGCCTGTAAAACCTCCTTGGAACTGCATGGTGAACGAATCAACTAACACTGAAGATGGTAGCTCCAGTTCGATCCACTGTGGCGAACCCTGGGAAAAACCAACAAAAAAACATTACTTAGTGTTGATAACATTAGTATTTGGATCTAAGAAGGTGAACAAACAGGAGAATAAGTAAAGTTAAATAATGAATAACTCTATGGCTTATGTGCATTCTCAAGCGCTCAGACTTGGGTGGGGTGGTCATTTGACGCACATGGGCGATGACTGGCGTGTAGGACTGTTTGGTAGGCTGAGACATCAGGGTTTCAGGTTAAGAATTGGATGGTTAAAAGTGCTGCACTTGTGAAGCTGTAAAGACTCAATAAATGCACTAAACCAAATATACATGGCGTTTTTAAAGCAGAACATCTCAGTTCAATGTACAATCTGCAGATAGGATTTTTTGGAGTGATTAATCTTTTGCAAGAGTATTATGCATAGTTAATTAGATTGTATGAATTAAATTATGAATAATGAATTAAATTATTTTATTAAATAAAGTGGTGGCCACATTTCAATTTCATATATAATCTTTACTGTGTCAAACATCCAAATATAATATAAATACACTGTGTCTCAAACAAACACAATAATGTGAGTGAAATGTCTTAATGCAACTGCCATGAAAATGCACAGTGTTGTCGGACCAGTGATGCCAATTTGAGCGTTACTAGCACAGCCACTTGCGTTAAAAGCACCAGACGCCCGATTAATTCCGACACTACGCTTAAAACGCTCATATAGATTGAGCCATGTGCTGCACATTGACTTATTCAACTGATATTCACGCAATCAAGACCCGCGCATTCCAAGTCCATATAGAATAGATAGGATTAAATGTCGAGCTAGCGGCCATGAACGTTACGTTTCCTGAAGTCCATAGAGATAGTAGTTCATAAAAATGATATCCTGACAGGAATATGAGCCCCAGTTCTCAAGCTGAATGAACCAACAGCTCTATCAACTGCTCTACCCAGGTCATTGTGTCCCTTAACTATCTCAAACTCCTAATGTGCTCAAGCAGAAAGAAAGCTGATTGAAAACACATTTATTTTCAAATAATCAACATTTCATACCTAACCCCCTTCAGTCCTCTCACTCTACTCTCAATTTACATATCCACACAAATGTGGTAGAGATGAGGAAGGTTGAATTTAGAGGAAGTGTATCTGAATTTGCAGTGCTGTGGAGTCGGTGTGTCAAGCCTTCAACTCTGATTCCTCTATTTTTCTACTGTCCGACTATTTCAGAAATGTTTAAAGTACAAGTAATAACAAATTTACTGCAGTAAAATTCTCCACTAAAGATTATTGCACGAGAAACTTAATTTGTAGATCCCAATTACAAATAGTGGTTCAAGAGAATAATGAAAAGTATAAAATTAAAATGATATAAGACCCTAATACCATAACAATATATGGTAAGTGTAAGTTTTTAGTTTGAAGCCGAAGTCAGTAAAAATGTACCGACTCCATCCGAAATTGCTTTTGATTCCACGACTCAGATTCCAGAAACCCTGATTTGCATGGAAGGAGGATGTGAAACTATGAAGAAACACTCATCGTCAGTAGACCCAAATGGAATATCCCCTTTATCGGCAGTCCAGTCTATTTTGAGAGTGACGACTTACACCATGAAGCCACCAAAACAAGTCAAAAATTGATCTTTGTTAAAAATATTCTTTGAATTAAAAAAATGACACCTGGACATAGGGATTTAACCCAGGACCTTTGGCTTAGTATAACAATAAAAGATTCTGGGCTTGATTCTTGCATCCAGGTGTAATTTCTAAATTTAAATAATATGATATTTAGGTGCGGTTATAACCGTAATAATAATAATAATAAT
>CABFOW010005293.1:22283-44292 GCA_902141385.1 Timema californicum | reverse complement strand
AAATCCCCTTGACACAGAAGGACACACATAGATAGACTGGCACATTTACATAGAGAATTATATATGTATAGTAAAAACTCGATGGAAACATCAGTACGTTTACAAAAGTTATCAAAATTATAACACACAGAGAGACTAAAACACCAAACATTTAACAGTCATTGTTCTTATAAAAACATTTATTTACATTCTACTAGTTTACTCATAAAGGTTTTAACTAATTCTAAAGTCCACACACCCATCGTTTCAAACGATAATATATGATACTATGTGTGAGCTATATTTTCTAAAAAGTAATATATGGCACGCAAAGCGCTAGCACACACTCAATCTCCATGGTAATATGGAGTTCATCAATAAAGTGTATTTATCTCTGAATGGATGGGTAAGTTTGTGGCACTGAGGGCATCCCCAGGCGACCCCATTACTGTTTAATTACAGTGTGATACAGTGGACATAGAGATGGAACTGGGTTCGATACCGGTTTTTTTATTGGAGAACTGGGAACTATCTCATTGGAAACCTCGACAGATTTTATTATACCATGCGTCATATTATAGAATTCGTACACGGGGGACTATAAGAAATAATATGTCCTTGTATTGGGTTAAAATCACGGGAAATTTAAATTGTTTGTATATTTTATTACTTTTTACATATGTTCGTAATATCTTAGCTCAATTTCAAAATGCTATTTTTATATTACAACACCACTAATATAATTTGCTATCGTTTATTAATAAATAGTTCCTAAGTCTTAGCTAGGTCAGGAACATGATGGCCTACTAAGATATAGGTCCTGGGTTTGATTCTCAGCATGTCTGATAAAAGTTTAGTTAGTAAAATGTATGTTTCCGCTTTTACAGTGATAAATTAACAACCGGAGTACTGGCTGTTGTATCTGTTGTAATAGGTTTAAGTTAGTTCCCAAGTTGTGTGATGTATCAACTGTCGGTTCGTAAAGTGCGCATTAAATACCTCAAATAAAGATATGTTATTTTTATATGTTAGTATCTCTAAATGTAACTACGCTAATTTTTACTCCTTATTATTATTATTATTATTATTATTATTATTCATCTCTAAGTAAGGTGTGCACCAATCAGCAGGACCAGCATCCTCCTCCAGTTCAGTCTGTTAGTCATCGACTGTAACACTCCGTTTTCCGAAGCTGTTCCTTGAGTTTTTCAAACATTTTATTTTTGTCCGGCGGCTAGAAAGGCCTGTCATGGATATGGGCCTACCCTACTCTTTCATCGGGGCTTGGAACCACCATAAATATTAATGAATAATAATGTTTTATATAATTTTTTCTAAGTCCTATGTGAAATATTCCCGAAAAACACCAGGAATTTGGCAAAATCTAGTAAAAATACTTGCATATTTGTTAATTTGTAACATTTAACTGAAAGCTAAAAATATTAGAGCTTTGGATGGATGAAAAGGTCATATTACCTCTCAAGCAAGGGCTATGAAGAGACAGGATATGTATTTCCCCATTAATATTGAATCGTCCTGTTTTAAACATAAGTTATATGATTTCCCACTTAGCCAGTTTGATGAAAAAGGAAATGCTATTACTCTTTTTTTCAATATAAACTGCCTGTAAAAATGGGAATTTTTTCTAAAAAAACATCGGGAGTTTGGTAGTAATAAAATAGTGGAGGCCTTGTTATATAATAATTAGCTGCTCTGGACAGTTAGATAAACATAAACACGATGCATCCTTTGTATGGGTCTGCATATGTACCACGTTTGGTTGAAACCAGTAAATTAATTGGAAATGTTATAAATATATGGTCGTCTCCAAGGGCGTTTTTCCTTGTGGGCCCCCCACCGGGCCATGGACATGGCGCCAGGACTAGGAGACGGCAAAAATTCAGTATCTAAAGGTCTTTCTTTACTCATACAAAATAAAGTTAAATAGGTGTTATAAAATAAATTAGAAATATAATTAAACCGATTGTTAAGATAATTAGAAAATAATTTTAAAATGTCTAAGTTAAGAAAATATAATTTTGACAAATATGCATTTTTAATTTTGTTCCCTCAAGATGACTCAAAACAGACACTGGATGAAACTTTCCGGAAGTAGGAGAACAAACATGAGATGAAAACTTACAAATGATCAAACTAATTGTATTGCGACTCACCCCCACTAATCTCTATTAAATTACGTCATTTGATCCATAAAGATCCATTCCACGCTCCTATACCTGTTACCTCTCGTTTACACGGTATTTAATATTTAATGCTAAAATGAAATATGTTAATTTTTGAACTTTTAATAGTATAAAATGTTTCTTATATAGTGCCATTATTCTACTTAAGCAAAATTTTATTTACTTGGGCCAAAAAAGGGGTTTGTCAAAAAGACTGAAAATATGTATCTCCAGTTGAGTTTCCTTACTTCCATCCCAAGCTTATCTATCAGGTCGAGCGATCCGGTTAGCAACGTCCATCCTCTGTGCGATTTGCTTCAGATCGGATTCACGGGACAGACCGTCAATCAAGATATCGCTTGGGTGATCCGAATATCTCCACTCTTATTGCGTTTGCCCATTGACTGAGAGAAATTTGGAAAATTTGGTCTAAAGCGACGAGAGTGTCAACCCGCTTGCTTCAATATCGACTCCTGGTTGGGCTCCTTAAGAGCTAGATATGCCCGTGAAACGAAAGGTAACTAATATAGGATCATTGCATAGATCTTTATAAATCTAATTATGTAATTTAAAAGGGAGGTATCACACCACTAATTGACTCTATTGTAATTTGTATTTTAACACTGCGTCTTACTAACCGTTCGGGTGATATGCCTATGTACTAATTATAATAATATGTTAGGGATTAGGATGGTTTAAGTTAGAAGAAGTTTACCAGCATTTGCGTGGAGGGAGAGTGAAAAATTATTTAGGGAAAAACAACCTCAGTGTACTCGACTTTGATTGAGCCTTGATCTCCCCGTCATCGGCAGTCTAGTCCAACACGAGCGTAGTGCGTTAGACCACGTGGCCATCGAAGTTGCCGCTAGCGTATTAACAACATGTTTTCACTTAAAGTGGGGGGAAAGGGCGATGGCCCAGGGCTGTGAGCATGACAAACGTGAGATTTCTCGTCACACTATCATATTTATACTAAATAGATTTTTTTTTTAAAAAAAGCTAATAATGCATTAGACCTTGAGCCAATAATGATGAACTGTGCTGAACATATGGCGTCAAAAATAATGAAATCGAATCTTGTTCTTCGAATAGTGCTAGACTGAAGGACACCTTGAACTATTTAAACCTTATTAGTGACTTCCCCCAAGCATTGTAAGAGCCGTGACCGCGATTCTCCGAGTGGTCGGAACCATGTGTTGGTCTTTGTGCGGTTTACGGTCACATCTGGTGGTCCTAACCACACGCACTCATGCACACAGTGGGCATATGTGTGTGTGTGTGTGTGTGTGTGTGTGATCCTTGAGTTGCTTCTTTACACTTTGCCTCCGACATTTTTTTTGTCGTTGTTTCGCGAGAAGGTTATTATGAGCAATACCGCGCAAAACACAGTCTAGGAGAGGACGTGATTCCCCCCTCAAACACATGTCCCCCCCTCCCTCCCGCTAAGATGATGTTGCAGTTGATGTGTTAGCGTCTCGCACATGTGAGAGCTTGAGACAGATTTAGGGACAAAAAATAATATGAAAGAGTTCAACTCCTCGGTTAAAACGTTAAGGTTTTTGTTCACATATCTCAAAATATTGTTTTTTTGTGTCTTACTATAGTAAGAGTTTGGTAGAAAGGACGTTCTGAGAGGCCTGTTTAACCATCAGAAACCACATATACATTGCATCAATGTGTTTTTTAAAATCGTGCCGCATTCTACGACACGACGACCGAGGGCTTGCATTTAGGCCGAAGATCGCCATCTTGAGAATTTCTTGTAATGTGTAAGCAGATCCACATTAATGAAGTACAAACATGACTATAGCTAGGAAACAAGGTCAAATAGGACACATGTTTATATTAGCTTTTTTTCATTTTTTTTTTGTCTCCTGTCCGCCATTTAATTGGGTCCCACATATTCTGGTATACACTCTTCCAGCCTATTCACATATTTACACTAATGGGGTAAAAACGAGGGAGGTAGGACCCAAAGGAACTGTATCAAGCGCTTGAAGGCATAGGGGAGAACCACACAAGAAAAATTATTCTCAGCCGGGATTTAAACCTTTAATTACCGGTCACCAGTAAATAACACTAGACGAGGCTTACCCACCGGTGTGGGTTACGTGATAATTATGTATAATGTTTTAATAGAAGGCTAATGTAATGTCTTGATAAATGGTGAAGGTAAGAGGAGGTTTATTTTTAGAAAAATGAACACTTTAGCGTAGAGAGAGAGGATGGAGAAACCACAGTGATAGATCATGTACTCCCCCTACCTCTAGTAGGTGTTGTCTAGAATCGAGCCTTGTCTCCTCCAGTGATGCTCTAATTATCTGAAGGGGCTGTAATCTATTCCTGACAAGCCCTGATAATTTTCGTTGTGGAATTATCTTTCTCTGGATGGTAAATGTGTTCTTACCGAATTAAAGTCAGAATACTGATATCAAGGATATCTAATAAAAAAACATGACATTGTTTTCCTATTTCCTTAGGCTCCTGTTTAGTATAGTTCCATTATCCTCCACCTCTGTTGCCTCCATCCCCTCCTCAATCCCTGGAGTGGACCAGGAAGGGAGAGTTGGATTAGTGGCCGGGAATCCCTTTACAGCATTGTTATCAGGAAGAGAGAGAGAGAGATCCAATACTTCCCACTACCTTGAGCTCGAATCAGGTGGCGATTCACTTACAAGAATGTACAACACTAATACGATTCTGATTCCCACGTCTAGTGAAAAAACCTATTTTCATTTGAAATTTACTCCGGTATATTTGTTGAAGTCACAAAATGGAAGTCCACAAAATTGATAAAAATATTCATTTTTCGTTATATATATGATCACTTTCAATACAATAGAGAAGGTCCGAATTTCGACCAGGGTCTAAATTCCGACTAGCATGGTTTGACGTACTGCGAGGTGTTACAGCCATGCGGGAAATATAGTAAACAGTGCTCCATTACTTTGTTGTTTTGTGTAAACCACAGTTCCGCTCGCTCAACCGTGACAGTGCACTATTCAAAACTTTTTCAGGTATGTGTTCTTGATTATTTTATTTTTTTACTCGTAGTGTTTTAGTATTAGCTGTAAGGCCGTTAAAGCATCGTGCTAGGTACGTTCTAGGCTTTTAAATTCTCTTTTAGTTTAATAGATTGCCTTTCGTTTAGGTCGTACGTAACCTCAAAGTTTTAACCATGCAATGGTCTAAATTCCGACTACCGGTAGTGGTCTAAAGTTCGACTAGTAGTAGACTACTAGTCGAACTAGTCAAAGCCCCCAAAGAAGCTAATACTCGCCGTTTTTGTTTCAGAATGCCTAGAAAGAAGCCCAAATATGTTCCTAAAAATAAAAGACGTCAATGGGGTGAAGAGGACATGGCAAAAGTAATCCGTGTTGTTAGGGAAAAAAAGATGGGCACCCTTAAAGCATCTAAAAATGTCAACGTACTTCATGGTACATTGCACGATCTTAGCAAAAAGGTTGGCATATCACCTTCTAAATTAGTGACAGCTAAGATAGGAAGGAAGCCAATACTAGGAGATTAACTCGAAAAACAAATAGTTGATTATTTATTTCATATGGAAGAAAGGTTTTATGGGTTTACCCTAGAGGACCTTCGACGTATGGCATTCCAACTTGCTACTAAAAAAGGCGTTAATCACCCTTTAAAGCAATGCCAAGCAGGCCGCGTTTGGGTTGATCTCTTCCTAGAGCGTCACAAAGATACGCTGTTTCTGCATAAACCATGTGGGACTTCTTTTTCTCGCGCCCTAGGCTTTAATAAAGAAAATGTTGGTGCTTTTTTCAATTATTAGAAGAGGCCTACCTTAAACACAAGTATCCAGCTGATCGAATATACTATGTGGATGAAACCAGCCTGACCGTTGGTACAGAGTAAAATTCCACAAGTAATTGGAAGGAAAGGTAAACGTCGAATTGCTGCCCTCACATCTGCAGAGCGAGGAGCGACAGTCACAGTGATAGCATACATGAGTGCCTCTGGGCATTATGTTCCACCTTTCATTATATCTCCCAGAAAGAACATGACTGACCAACTAATGAGAGGGGCTCCCCCAGGCTCGGTTGGAGTTGCACACCCATCAGTTTGGGTTCAAATCAACATTTTCACCGAATGTTTCCAGCATTTTGTGGAAAAGTTGAACCCATCTGAGGACTCTCCAGTTCTCCTAATCTTAGATGGACACTACAGCCAGGTTCATAATGCTGATATGATTGAATTGGCACGAAGCAATCATGTGACAGGTGTGTCATTGCTGCCACACTGCTCGTAAAAGCTTCAACCTTTGGACAAAACCTTCATGGGACCCCTTAAGAACACTATAGTGAAGAAATAAGACAGAGGCAGACAGTCCGTTGTTTCCATATGACATGATGGAGCTCTTTGTAAAGGCATATTTAAAAGTGCAAACAGGAGAGATCGCCATGAACGGTTTCAGCAAAACAGGCATTTTCCCAATGAATAAAAACCTTTTCGCCGACCCTGATTTTCTAGTTTCAGCACAGGAATCGGCGAAATCCTGCAGACCTCAGGTGACGCCACATGAAAATAATCAATCTCCCTCTGACAAACAAATTCCTGAGCTAAGCCATGCGAGTCGTTGCTTGCGGATCATCCTGTAAGTCTTGACAAGGATCCTCAACCCAGCACTTCAAGCTGTCTCAAAAATGTCAGTCCGTATGAGATCGTCCCTTTGTCATCAAAAAAACAAAAAATGAGCAAAAGAGGCCGCAAGGCTGTCGGGGCTTGTGTGATCAATAGAACCCCCTACAAAGAAGCACTTGTTAAATCATTAAAAGATTCTGCCGCCAACCCAAAAAATGTCAAAAAGAAATTAAATTTTGGGGGAATACTTCGAAAACCAAAAGAAAATAATTAAAAGAGAAGCCAAAGAATATGCTTGATGAAGGCAGTTCTCCGGAAGATTCTGATGGTGCCGAAAATATTGTCGACGGCAGCATGAGTGATTTGGAGTTTTCTGTGGGTGAAAAAAAGTCAGATGATGAAGTTGTGGCCTGTATTTTTTTGCCAAGGACTGTTTTCCGATAACCACAAAGGAGAATTGTGGGTAATGTGTGTTATGTGCCACCTTTGGGCACATAACGCATGTGCTGGCACCGACAAAGACATTTATATGTGTGATTTTTGTAAGTGAGCAATGAATTATTGACTTTTTCCATTTAAAATAGAAGTAATATGCAAGTAAGCTTACCTGTAAACCCTGTTTTTATATTATTATGTAATAATACTGTGAAATACCTCTATTTTATTCTTTTTCTTTTATTTCCTGACATCTTGAAGCCGGTAGTCGAAACTTAAACTAAAGTTTCAAAATCATGAATTGTGACAACTTTTACAAAAAAAAATTACAAAAAAAAAGTTTAATTTTTATAACATCTAAGTACACAGGCTCGATGTATAATCCTTGCAGCTATACATGTATATTGTTGCGACAATTTTTATGCCAACAGTTGAGTAGTTACAAGTGAAAAAGAAAGTGGTAGTGGAAATTTGGACCTTCTCCTCTATATGGACAAGTGGTGTGTTTTAAAAAACGTTTTAGTACAATTACTTTTCACACTTAGCCAAAATTATATTTTTGTAAATTAAAATATTTGTATTGGGGAGATAAAATTCGGGAATTCAATAATGATAAATTTGTTTGTTTTTATTAACGTTTTTAATCATCTATATACACACATGATAATATAATATATCGTCGAGTTCTCGATATTTGTATAGGGTGGGGTAGAAACAATTAGACGATCTATGCTGAGGAAATAAAAGTTATGAACAAGGTGTTGAGGTTTACCTGACGTCCGGTGGAGCTCACTTGATTAGTGAAAAGTGAAAAAGTGAAAAAATACATTATGAAGTTTGCTTTTCTTTAGCTAGTGAATATTTACTTTTCAATTAAAATGTTAATTTCCAAGTATACTCTGTTCTTCAATTTGGAGTTCACAGAGAGTATAATAAAGATAACTTTTTGTGTAAAGAAAAGTATAAAAAATCATAACAAATCAGTTTATGTCACTAGTTAAATCACTACCAAAAACTATTTGTAACAGAAATTCTTTAAAAAAACTTTCATCAAAATTGCTATTGGTCAACAACCCCCTTCGTTTTTCCTCTATGCTTACATCAATAATTTAAAATCCATAGCCTGTCTGTCGGTTTTTACTTCCAGAGGTTTTTTCGTACTTCCCGGTGTGATAGACGATTTAAATTCGACATGGAGTTTCCTGGGAATGATGTGAAAAATCCTAAACCTAGAAAATTCGAAAAGGGCCTAAATCTGTAGCCCCAATAAATCCCTGCTATTATCATTTAAGCCAAAAAATCAAGTTTTCCCAAACATGCTGAAATTCTATTTCCGGGTGTTTCTGACACTGCTAAACATGGCCCTGTTTTTTCTAAAACTACAGTCAGCTGGGCCTAAATATATACCTAAATGGTAAGGCCTATCTAAAATTGTGTTTACCCGTTTAATTTTCAAGAAATTTCATATATGAGGGTTTTCAAGGCCGGTAGACAGGGTTCCCTCATTGGTTTTTGAAATTCTAATCAACTCAACCTCAATCAATACCCAAATGGAAGAAAGAGGAGGGAAGGGGAGACATTTAATTAGAAAAGAACCTTTAGGGGAAGCCTAAAACTAGTTTTCCAGGAATGTAGAGCGAATACTCTAAATAACAAAACTAGTGTTAAATATTTACCTTTATAAGTGGGGACTGAGGAAATGAGGGAGGGGGGTTCCAAATTGCAAAGATTAAACAATAAACTACTCATCACTGTGGTAGAAGATTGTAATTTGCCATTCAGGTGTAAGGACCACCCCAAGTTTTAATGAAGGCTTGAACATTCTTAAAATTAAAAAATAAGGAACATAAAATTGAAAGAGGTCTCTCTCAAAATCTTCAAAACTAAAAAAAAATTGTAGTTACAGGAAAAAATTGAAATATTGCCCTAAATATAAAATGTCACACCCAAATTTCCAGAAGAAATTGAACAGAACATTTAAAATTCAAATTGGGGATATGGAAAATGGCCAGGGCTAGAAATTTTCAAAACTAAAATTATCAACCATTTATCGTTGATGTAAAAAATAAAAACTTGGCGATATGGTAAAGCTCAAAAAGCCCAACATGTTTTAAATTTTAAATAACAAAATGGGAGGGTGGATGTGGAGGTAGAGAAATGGGTAAAGAAAAGAACTTTCCAAAATCATAGGGGAAAAAAACACCTTTTAGTATGGTATGAAATATAAATTTCGCAAATAACTAGAAATTTTAAAAGTATTTCTTTTTTTAAAATTAAAATCTGGTTTTAAGTAGAGCTAAAATTTCAACTAGGATAAAAAATTGTTTCTAGATGTGGTAAAAAATTTAAATACTTGAAAGCCATTAGAATGAGCAAAAACCAAACAAAAAAATAATGAAAATTTGAAATATCAAAATTGTTGCCAAAATTGTGTTCTCAAAATGTTTTAAGTCAATATAAAAAGTTTTTCTGTGTGGAATGAAATAGAAATTTGGCTTGTAAGTAAATATACCCTCCCGAATGATGACTGAGTGATAGCTGAATAAATTGAAAAGAGCTTGAAATTTCTCCAAAACTATTAGAAAATATATATTTCAGTTAAGAAGAAAATTTAACTTTGGCGAATTGGTAAAATAATCACTCACCCCACATAAAATTTGAAAGTTTTGAAAATCAAAAATTAGGGATCCGGGAGAAATTGATAATAAGTAGAGCTAAAATTTCAACTAGGATAAAAAATTGTTTCTAGATGTGGTAAAAAATTTAAATACTTGAAAGCCATTAGAATGAGCAAAAACCAAACAAAAAAATAATGAAAATTTGAAATATCAAAATTGTTGCCAAAATTGTGTTCTCAAAATGTTTTAAGTCAATATAAAAAGTTTTTCTGTGTGGAATGAAATAGAAATTTGGCTTGTAAGTAAATATACCCTCCCGAATGATGACTGAGTGATAGCTGAATAAATTGAAAAGAGCTTGAAATTTCTCCAAAACTATTAGAAAATATATATTTCAGTTAAGAAGAAAATTTAACTTTGGCGAATTGGTAAAATAATCACTCACCCCACATAAAATTTGAAAGTTTTGAAAATCAAAAATTAGGGATCCGGGAGAAATTGATAATTTAAGAAGAAAATTTAACTTTGGCGAATTGGTAAAATAATCACTCACCCCACATAAAATTTGAAAGATTTGAAAATCAAAAATTAGGGATCCGGGAGAAATTGATAAAAAGTGTGGGGGGGAGGGAGAGTTTAAAACTGCTAAATTAATAGATACAAAAAAAAATGATATGATAACAGACCGTTTTAATTTTTGTAGAGGTAGACAAAAAAAACTAAAAGTATAAAACACAAAAATTAAGAATTATTTCAAAGAGGATCCATAGTGTTGTAATAATAAATAGCTCAATATCGAAGGATATCGCTTATATAGGAGCGACATAGTAATAAAAATAAACAAGTTCTGTTGGCATTATGCTGTTCGGGAAACAATGATGCTCATTTATTTCATATGTATCTGTACTAGTTTATTATTACATTTAATTATTTCATAGTCATCTTAAATGTATAATGAGGCTATTTAATTATTTAAAATGAGCACAAGCTCCCTGGTGAAGACAAGACTTAAATACTGTAGTGATGTGTGTAAAACTGTTGTATGATAAGTAACTATCTGGCACCCGAATACAGGACAACATAATTCAGCTTTCATTAATAACTTAATATCGCATACATAAATTTAAAACTGTTCGTGGCATATTCTCACAAGGCGTCCCGTGAACGTATTCTAACCGGCTCAGTATAGGCAGCTCTTTCCCGATAAGAGTATTAGTTATTATTGATGGTTTCTAGATTATATTTTCTTGTATTCTGGCGCCAGGTAGTTATGTGTACTACCAACGTTTAATTTTTTTGTATTTATCACCACGTATTCCGTTCGGGTTGTACGCTTAAGTATTATTACGCTAATGGCTTAGGAATTGGGAAGGTAGAATTTAGAGGAAGTGAACCCGCATTTGCGTTGAGGAGGAGTGGAAAATAATTTATAGAACACACACCCCAGTTCACCCTACCAAAGTTTATCGAAGTTATTGCTACATATGATATTAATGTTTATTTTATTAATTTGGTTAATTTATTGAAATAGATAATTATAGTTAACATGTTATGAATCACTCTTGCCTTTATAGATGGTTTATGACAAAACCTTTATGATGTATCTGTTATCCATCTATCCCTTGTGACGCTAAAACGCAAGTAGGAGTGATAACTTCACCTCAGTACGGGTTGACCGTGACACGGAGTGTTCCCCTTGTAACTCTAGTCACGGGGTGGGCTGTTACACGGAGTGTTCCCCTTGTAACTCTAGTCACGGGGTGGGCTGTTACACGGAGTGTTCCCCTTGTAACTCTAGTCACGGGGTGGGCTGTTACACGGAGTGTTCCCCTTGTAACTCTAGTCACGGGGTGGGCTGTTACACGGAGTGTTCCCCTTGTAACTCTAGTCACGGGGTGGGCTGTTACACGGAGTGTTCCCCTTGTAACTCTAGTCACGGGGTGGGCTGTTACACGGAGTGTTCCCCTTGTAACTCTAGTCACGGGGTGGGCTGTTACACGGAGTGTTCCCCTTGTAACTCTAGTCACGGGGTGGGCTGTTACACGGAGTGTTCCCCTTGTAACTCTAGACACGGGGTGGGCTGTTACACGGAGTGTTCCCCTTGTAACTCTAGTCACGGGGTGGGCTGTTACACGGAGTGTTCCCCTTGTAACTCTAGACACGGGGTGGGCTGTTACACGGAGTGTTCCCCTTGTAACTCTAGTCACGGGGTGGGCTGTTACACGGAGTGTTCCCCTTGTAACTCTAGACACGGGGTGGGCTGTTACACGGAGTGTTCCCCTTGTAACTCTAGTCACGGGGTGGGCTGTTACACGGAGTGTTCCCCTTGTAACTCTAGACACGGGGTGGGCTGTTACACGGAGTGTTCCCCTTGTAACTCTAGTCACGGGGTGGGCTGTTACACGGAGTGTTCCCCTTGTAACTCTAGACACGGGGTGGGCTGTTACACGGAGTGTTCCCCTTGTAACTCTAGTCACAAGGTGGGCTGTTACACACGTGACACTAAAGCTAAGGCCACACGAACAATTTTACCCGCTGCTTTCAAGATGTTTTTTTCGCTCAAAAATTGATGCCAAGAGTTTCAATGGTGGTATGTATAAGCGATAAATATCGCACGACAAAGTTACGTCAGATTTGGCTTCAAGGTCATGTCGCGTTGAAATGCGCCACAGACAACAGTAAACAGACTCTCAACATTACGGGGGTCTCGCTGCGCTCCTTTTGCCAGCTTTTGTCCTTCAACACTGCTCTTCGCTAGTGTCACTGCTGGGTGATGATAGGACTAACCACAGCGATCTTAGTGGTGAAAGACTCAAGCTGTGGCTGGGGCCTATTTTCTAGGCCACATATCCCGCCACTTTACCTGCCACACGTGCGACAAAAACCGAGGGACGCTCCTCCACCAGGGTCGTGCCTCAATGCTCCTCCAATTGTCATTCAAGAGTAACCCAAAGCATCGTTTACTTGTACTGCTATAAGTGTTATATTTGTATTGCTAGTTATAATATTCGATATTCAAAATTAATAACAATGTCATCAATTTTATTGCTGGTGAAGCAATTACTCTGCGCGTTGAAACGTTCCCGTTGACGAACTCCAATATTCTGCAATATTCACTTCTTTTTCTTTTGTTAATTCTTATGAAAAAAATAAAATTGTATGTTTGGGATTTGGCTGCAATTCTCTATCAACAACTTTGAATCATCAACATCCGACTAACCAGAGATAAAAATGATAAAATGAAGATGTACTCCCATTCTCTCTTTGACAGCTTCCATTTAGTTTTGTTCTGTTTAGTAAACTTGTGCAGAATAGAATCTTACTTTGTTTTCAGAAAAATATATTTGTGAAAATCGGCTCTTGATTTTTATAAATAGTTCAGAATTATGTTCATATGCTCTCAAATTACCTCCCGCAAGGTTAAATTCGTGAGGTGGGGCAGATGAGAATCCGATCAACCCCCCGTTTGGAAAACCCACATGGGCGGGTTACATTCATACATACACCACTCAACCTGGAGTGACAAATTATTTTTTCTGGCATAGTTTATAGGAACGATGTTTGTCCGACTGAAATGTATACAACTATGGGTGTGTGTGTGTGTATTAACCACTCAACCAAACATACACATTGGCCCCAGTAGAGTATCCTGTCAGTATGTTTAAGAAAATGAGACCAAAATCAGTCACTCCAAGGACGAGAGTTGTATATAATTTTGAGAGGTATATAATAAAATATGTTAAATTCCACACTATAAATGTTGTATTCACTCTGTTGGATATGTTGAATCCCAACCATTCCCTTGTTTTCTTTTTTTACTAGAAGTAGTATAGAGTGAGCGTCATTAAATGACTACAGTGCCATTATTCCTGAACAGTGGGTAAAAGCTCTTAATTTTAACATCCGCACCGATCGGTAAACAAGTGCTAATTGCAATGTCCTAAAGTTAAATGGCCGTTTCGTGTCGTGGTAGATTAAGTGCTCGTATTGGTACCTTTATCGAACCGTATTTCTACACTAGTTGCTGCAAACACAACGCTTAGTTTAGTGGGAGTTTCTCAACTCTGATTAGCCAAATTCAGGAATGTGAAAACTTAAAATCCAAACAGAACTTTGATTTTTGTTCGATTGAAGAGCTCGCCTTTTTTCAAAATATTAAACTATATATTTTAATGTAATGTTTTAATTATGGATGGGACATCGATTACTCGAGCCCTCAAATTCCTCGAAACTTTAAAAATATTAAATGGTCAGTGATTTATAAAATATTGAATTCGTGATACAAAAAACTATTCCAAATAAAAATAAAATTTTAATATTTTTTTAGAGCTTATAAAGTTCTTATTGGTAGCCCAGACCCAAAATAATTTTAAGAGAAACTTAACCTGATCCCTCACTATTAGTTTTACACTTAACTGATTGTATGAACGTTATAATAATGCAATATAGGGGAAATAATATTAACAATTACTTCATATTTTTATTTTATACAGTTTTTTTATATTTATGTTTGCTTATATTTTAATTCTTTTTTTTTTTCAAAAATTTGTATTCAAATTCAAGTCTCAAAAGTCTAAGGAAAAATAAAGATTCCGGTTTTAAGATACGTATTCGTAAAAAAGTTCATTAACGAGGAGCCTGGGGTTCAAATCTGGAAAGAGAAAAAGTACTTCCTATCACCCTATACATATCTAGACTTGTAAACATACTTAAAAAAAAGTGTTTTGATGACCGCATGGTCTAAATCGTCTCTATCATGTTAGATTAGATTACCAATGACAGAGAGATCAGGGTTATAATCCCGGTCAAGTTTACTGAATGTAGTTATCCTTAATGGTTTTTCACTCTCCCTGCACGAAACTGTGGGTACACTTCCTCTAAATTCAGCCCTACTTCACTAAAACGAGTATTACATAATATGTGTATAATCTTAACCTACGTTGAGCTAATATATATATATATTGATTGAACGCTAAGAGCTAGATTCCCGGGAAACATAAAGTAACCTTTTTAGAAACTTAAAATAGCTCTTTATGCATCAAATGATATAATTTCTTCAGGGGGTCACAAGACACATTGTGTTGGCATTTGTATTCTCTTCATCCCTTATTTGTTCTCCTACCACCGGACAACTATACCCAGGAACGTTTCAACCCACCTGGCTTCTGTCGTTTATGAATCTATGTCCTAGAATATGTGGGTGGGACAAACGAGAGATTAAAACGACGAAGACGGACGCGAGGAAGACGAGACACCTCGGACACGGAAAAGGCGGCGACCTTAGCCTCTGACTCAGCGTGTGGGCGGAGGACCCGGAAACCTCATAGCGAGTCTCGTGTAACGTCGGACGGCCACAACTCACCCGACAATACAAACCCTGCGCAAATAAATGTTGCTAGGTGCATTCTATAAGCCAACTGATTATCATTCGTTTTCCTTTTTTTTTAGGTATTTAACGTGCGATTTCTGAACCGACTGATTATATCAGCACACGAACTATAAACTACCTAACTTAAGTCTTGAACAGCCACAACATCCAGTCCCCGGCCGTCAATTTGTCACTATGAACGTAGAAACTCTCATTTCACCCGATGATAATAATTTGTTGGTCATGCTAGGAATCGAGCCGGAGATCCTTAGCTCAGTATACAGACGCGCTACCGACTGAGCTAAGGTGTTGGCCCAACTGAATATGCTAACACGTGACTTACAAACTAGCGTAGCTCGAGAGCAGGCACAACACCAAGCCCTTATTTTACCGGTGATGGGCATTTCAGTATGGCTGGAAATTGAACCCAGGACTACTTGCACAGTAGCGCTGTGTGCTGCCGGCCAGGATAGGAAGGATATCGTGAGATCCATAAGAAATATCCATATATATTAATATTTATTGTGTAAGTTTGTTTTATATAACATATATAAAATGTGTCATTATATAAGTAGAATATTTTGAGGTTATTAATTTATTGAGTACCAGCTGCCTATATACTCATGAAAATGGTTGATTCAAATTTCGGATATTTCAAATTTGTTTATTTATCACTTGGCTCTCGAATTAGATAAGTTCTACTATATATATATATATATATATATAATTGAATTCCTATACCAGACATAGGGGTTATCCATAAACCACGTGACGCTGTTGAAAGAGAGGGGAAGGGGGCGCTCTATTTTTTATAGTATCAAGGATGTTTAAGGTGGTATCTAGAGGAATCGTTTGAATTGGCGTGGTGGGAGATTGAAAAATAATTTTGGAAAATCTTTTCTCAATACACCCACCCGGAACTCGAAATGAAGGAGTGGAGTTCTATAAAGTTAATAAAAAACGTTACGTGGTTTATGGATGACCCGTTAACAGCTTATTCTAACTTTAATCGTCCAACAAGCACAAGAGAGTTGGTTTATAATCTTGTGTCGGGGGCAGTCCTAGCTTTATGGTGATGCACCTCCCTTCAATGGGACTGTAAGATGTGGACCTTAGATCAGTAAATTACTCTGGAAACTTATCTAAAGCTTCACACTTAGAAAGTATGAAATATACAGTTTGAAGTAAAAATTAAAAATAATACCTGTTAAATTCTCTGACCTTTCTTTCTCGATGGTACATTTGAACTTGTTTGAAATATTTAATTATTTTCCCCTAATTTTTTAATTCTATGCTTTATCCCTACACTTACCGTTCCCACTACCTGAAATTACACATTACCCGCTTCAGTGGCCGCATGGTCTAAGGCATCCCTCTCGCAGTAAACTGGACCACCAATGACGGGAAGATTGAGGTTAGAATCTTGGTCACTTTTACTGAGGGTGGTTTTCCTAAAACGATTTTCCGCTCTCCCTCCATGTAAATGCGAGTACGCCTCCTCTAAATATAGCTTTCCTCGTCCCTAAAACCGTTGGCGTAATTTAGTACACAAACGTATAACCCAAACGGGTATCAAGACGCGATGCTAAAAGAACGTACGTACTATGGAGTAGGACATTTTGGTTAGGGAATATGTAAACAAGGATTAACACAACTATACACCCTCTTACCTCTCTTTCTTTTCTCATGGCGTTATTATGCTGTTACCCCATAAACCATTCTTGGCATTTACCCACGCAGAAATAAGTAAATTACAAACCCATACATGAACTCTCTTTAGGCAGTCTTGGCACCGCCCGATTCAATCCACAGGTAAATCCGGCACCGCCAGTCTCTAAGGCAGTGGTTCCTAGAGCCTCGGGAGTGGTCCGCGAGTCAAAGTGCCCACCCAAAAACAACAAAATTTGAGATAGAACTGGCTTATTTCATGTATATTTTCTCCCATTTTAATCACTTTAATTTGCAGCTACAGGATTCTGAAAAGGAAAATTTTGAAGATGTGGCCAATATTTTTGTGTTTGAAGACAAATTTTGCGCATTTCTTTGCAAAATTGATCTGTGGATTGACAAAGTTCAAGAGAAATACTATTCAGATTCCTGACGTTGAAAGCCCTTGCTGATAAGAACTATGCTACCGTCACAGATGAGAGGTCCAACAAGACGTGTTATGTCACTTACAAATACTCATGGACGAATAAACACGTTATTTTCCGGAATATAGTAAAAATGAAAGTGAATTCATTAAGAAAGTAATTAGAAATCCTTTCAATGTCTAGCCCAAGGACATTCCTGATTAATTCCATGAAGAGGTGATCGAACTTCGAAATGATAGTAGCTTCAGGGAGTAGTCTAAATCTGGTGTAAACATGGAAGAGTTGTGTAAGAAGGCGATATCTTACCCAAATATTCGGCGAGTCGCCTAATAGTATCTGATGGTGTTTTCGACAACCTTTTTGTGTGAACATGGAGTCTCTACTTTACTTTTAGTCAAAATCAATCAAAGGATTTCTGGATGCTGGATGCAAGCATTGACATTAGATTAGCTTTGAGCAAGAGTATAGCCCCAAGAATTTCTCGATTGGTGAAACAAATTCAAGCTCAAAAATCACACTGAAAATCTTGATGAATATATTAAGTTTATTTACTTTTTATTTTACCCAACATTCAGACATGTTTTCATACATATTCTCTTATGAAAAGAGTATTGTAAAAATGTGTGGCTTTTAGTAATACTAATATAATAATAATATTTTAACTTAGTTGCCTGAAGTTCCTAAGCTAGGGGAAGGATGTTGACCCGGGGTAGGGGTGGGGGAGGAAAGTGGTCCGCGATGACCTTAAGGTTGGGACCCACTGCTCTAGGGGAGGAGAGGGGTGAGGGCAGTAGCCCACATCAGCCCGAGCATGATGCTCATTTCTGCAGTCTTACATTTGGGGCCGTTTTTACACCGAGGGACAAAATATATTTATACAAATATCCTAGATGCAATTCATACAGATCCATAAGTACCATAATACTTTATGGAAAGTGGACTTCACTCCAAGAGGATAAACAAATCTCGAAATACTTTATTTTTAGTAAACAAATGCAAGCGCTCTGAGCCTAAAGAAAATACTACTTTGAAACGAAAAACCTTTTTGGTAATTAAAGGACATCTCTCCTGCTTTCCAGGAATATAAAACTCATAATATACAATAATTTCACCGTTTGTTCTCTACGGGCGTGAAATTTGGTCTCTCAACTTACAAGGCAAAAAAATATGGTATTAAAAAAAGGTACTCAGGAAGACATTATTAAAGTACTATCCCCCTGCTCCTAGTACCTGTATACTTACTAATAGATACAAAGGACGATATCCTATACAAACAGTAAATATCTTCAACATCACCGGGAATCGAACCCACTTATCCTAACTTTGTGGTCGACCTCTCTAACATCTTATCCATGGTAAGAGGTAGCTTGTATTCGATACAATGGGGACCAATCTCTAAATAGGTAAATAGTTTCTTCAATAATATAATATGCTACTCGGATGTGTGGGCACGTGGGCTAAATATCAATTTAGTCTATAGTCAGATAGGCCCATGGGTCAGTTACCGGCCGGGGGTTACTGAGGGTGAGCTTTCCTAAATGCTACTCATACCCTCTCAAACTCTGGCACGTTTCCTGTAAATTATGACTTCCCCTTACCTGCCCTATTAGGGTAATTAAATGCCTGGACGTCTAAAAAAAGGTGATGAAAAGATAAACTAGTTTAATTTGTGTTAGATGTTTGCACGACATTTACATTCTCCTTCAGCTAATTTATAAATTATGTCATGATAACAATCATGTCACTTTTAACCTAGTTGAATGAGTAATTATGGCTAATCTTTATTCAGTAGTAACACAACCCACCATTTAAGAAGCAAAAAAACTCAACGATTGTAGTCGTTAAAAATAGTATCCTCGTCGAGTCGTTTCAAGTTTTTGATCCTCCATAAAATGAGGATTCAGGTGTACCCACACGTACGAGGTTCCTCCTCCATCCCGTAATGAAGTTGTCCCCCCACCCTCGTTCCCTCTCGCGCAAGATGGCTGCCGCGCCTGCAGATGACACGTTCTCAAGGTAAATAGGTTGGCCAACGTGAGGGCAATTTATCGTTGGCTCCGCGCCCGAGACCCGCTAGCGCCATACTTGGCAACACCCCACGTCCAATTTGTTGCCACGCAAACAATTTTCACATAAATTTTATTTATAGGCCACCATCCTTTTTTTTTTTCTATGGATAAGTCTTCTTGGGATTTGACGACGAAAGGTTTATTACACGTAAAAGGTATTGTCACAGAACTTGAAAATCACTTAATTTAACAGCCTCACAGACCTGTGAGGTGTACACGAACCCTACATAATATAAACTATATTTTTGCTTTCTTCATTCCGTGTTCCACTCACCTCTTATTAAAGGTGTTGCCTACGTTAAGGTAAATATCCTTACACTACGGTATGTATATAAGAATGGTTGTTCTAGAGTTTCAAAACTACTAAAACCATATTAAATTATCTCACCATTCTATGTTGTGTCTGTATTAAAATCTTACTTTATTTGTTTGAGGAATACTTTAGATCTACGTTTATAACCATTTAATTTAATAGCAGGACTCCATCTTTTCACCTGAAAGTTGTTGAAAATGACAACATTTCTGATTTTCATGATTTATAAAAATTATGAAATCAAAAATATATACGTTTTTTAGAATATTTAGGGATATATTTATAATTTTGCCTCCATTTTAGCGTGAACCATATTTTAAAATAAAAAAATGGAGTGTTTTTAATGCTAAATCTGCCGAACACTGTGGGACGATGATCACAATTGATAAATCTTGCCTTAATTTAATTAAAGGGGGCCGCCTACCAGAGCATTAGGGTGTGTTAGAGACGTCCACAAATCCCGCGTTATTTATCTAAGAAGTTTTTTGTTAGTATAAAACATGGCTCACTCCAAAATTAAGGCAAATGGCATTAAAAAAATACAGTTGGATTAAAAAGGAATATTCTAAGTTTTATAATTGGGAAAAAGATCATGAGAAAGTGAAAGTAAAATAAATTGCTAGAGACAAATATATATCCTTCCTCAAGCAACGAAAAAAGATCTGGTTCTTATACAGTTAACTGTACATTAATAGTGACGCTTAGAAGATGAAAATGAGCCTGCTAAGGATCATCAAGTATCATATTCATAAATTGAAAAACAAAACCTGGAGACGAGAATAGAATCCGGGACCTATGGCTTAGTGTACCAATGCTCACCTTACGAGCTATCCAGGATTCGTTCTGTGCTCAGGGTCATTCTTCACTCATATATTAAGGCAGAGTCTGTGACGGGCGTGTGTAATTAGTCGGCTATTTTCATTCATACAACAGCCACCAGCAAGTTCTCAAACAAAAAAAGATAATATCCAATATGGCCGCAGCGGAAAATTTGATGATAGTTGAAGATTAATTTAGTGGTTGTTGAAGTTTTAGAACTGCCATTCCATTAAATACCTTAGTGGGAGCATATTTCCCTTCAAGTCGGCCAGCACCCGTACCTCGCTCGGTTCAGTTCAATTGCTTGTTTTGGAGCGTCAGTCAGTGCGCTTGCGCGAGCGGTGTCGTACCTTGAACCAAACACTAGGGCCCTTAGTAGTAAGGAGTATAATGATTACGTTGCTGACAATGGTACTTCTAACACTCGCGCAAGGTGATTTGACTGGGGACTGCTTTGATCCAAACCAAATAATCAGGGGGTGTCCCCAAGCGGGTTACTTCAGTGCACGTGAATGTTGCGTCCAACGCCCATTTCATCTTTTAGGTGAGCTGGCAGACTCTCCTATTCTTCTAGAACACTATGCCCCTGCTCGTTGTTATTGTAATGAATAGTATCTGCAATTTTGTCCAAACAAACAAATGTGTACAACTATTAAAAGTCGCATGGCCTGTCAAAAACCTCATCCCTGCTGATCTATAAATACATCAAAATAACATTACCAAGGTGACCTGGTGGTCTAGGGGTAAGGTGTCAGACTTCTGTGCTGGCGGCCGGGGTTCAATCCTAGGTCCCGGCAAATATTTATTTGATTACTAAACCCTTCCTTCACCTCTGACAAGACATCTTGTGAATGTGAGGAATGCCAGGCCTCCACCGTGGTTTAGGTCCTTCATTTCATCTCACAATCACCCTACCATTACACATGAGCGTAAGTGTGTATAACCCGAACAGGCAGTAAGACGCGGTGCTAATAATAATAATAATAATAAACATTACCAACTATATCTATATCACATATCTTACTCGGGAGGTCATGGCTTCATTCAGGCCGTGTGGACTTGAGGTTCTGTCTTGCCAATAATGTTTCTCACCCTCGCACCAGATGAAATCTGATATTTTCGTTAAAATACCATTTTCTCAAGCAGTGGAGGAAATAGTCTCCCTCACTTGCATTTCCCTGTTACTACTAGGCAGGGAGGACAGCCTTATAAAGGGAAGGACATTGGTTCAACATCACATGACATAAGCAATATATTCTTATTCATCTGTGAATTTGACCTATTGCCACTTTAGAATGAGGTCCTCAAAATAATGTATTATTATTATTATCACCGCGTCTTACTACCCGTTCGGGTTATACGCACTTACGCTCATGTGTAATGGTAGGGTGATTGTGAGATGAAATGGAGGACCTACAGTTTAACGTGGAATCCGAACCACGATGGAGGCCTGGCATTCCCCACATTCACAAGATGTCTTGTCAGAGGTGAAGGAAGGGTTTGGTAATCAGATAAATCTGTGCC
>CABFOW010005293.1:0-18819 GCA_902141385.1 Timema californicum | reverse complement strand
AAACATTATGGCACAGCCATATCAAATCCAAGTGTCAAATGTGAAATACATTAACTAGTTTCGTACCTAGGCCTGGGAATTCCGGTGGGTACGATAATGTGTCCATATTTCTTAGTTGCAAAATCAGGACACTTTTGGAACATTTTGGGGGTTGTGTTGGATTCTGGGTAGGGGGCCATACCAGGGGTTTTGAGGGGTATGGTATGGACGTATGGTCTATGGAATACCCCCAGGGATGGGTGGGTGGGGGTGGAAGGGTTGGAAACATTTTAAAACCTTAACCGTGTCATCCCTTTCTTTATGCCTAAACCTTGAGAGCGGTGTTTCCAAGCCATCATGGACACGGGAATCAAGATATGAAATAATAAATATATAAAATATACAAGACATATACACTAACCAATTAGCAATAATTAATGAACGGTACATTACCTCAGGATCATAATGAAATAGTTTGAGCAACAGTGGACCTTTATTAATTTATTTGTTTACATGAATAAATGAGCAGTCACTAAAGAACGTTCACAAGTCTGACCGAATAGCTGCAAAGAGGAGGAGAAGTTGATAAGTGTTGGGGGCAAAGAGACCGAGAGGAGAGGGAGGGTGTGTCAACGTTTTTAATTGCCCAGCTAGCGTAGATGACCTACATTCACAAAGAATATTATTCCAACAAACCTTTGTACAAATATTTGAAACTGTTGACAGTTATGCGTCCCACAGAGAATCTTGGGGACAGCGGGACACATTCGCCCAAAGCAGGACATCTGGTCACCTTAGGGTAAGAGGGAATTTGAATAGTACAGGGCATAGTATGACCTTCATTTAAAAAAAAATATATATATATATATATACATACAAATATTTTAAATGAAGGTCATACTATGCATTGTACTATTCAAATTCCCTCTTACCCTAAGATGACCAGATGTCCTGCTTTTGGCGAATGTGTCCCGCTGTCCCCAATATATATATGTTACCATTTAATACAAAGTTTATCCGCTTCAGTACTGAAGGTACTGTATTGAAGATGGTTTTCCAAAAATGGTATTCCACTTTATATCCACGAAAATATTGGTGCACATCCTCTAAATATAACCTTCCTCATCCCTAAAACTCCTAGCTTAATTAGTACACAAAAGTATAGCCCGAACGGGTGATAAGACTTTGTGCTAAAAAAAGTTAATAACAGGTTAATCTAATATTTATGGATGAGGAGATTAGTTATAGCAAAATTACACCCACATCAGCCTGGAGAGAGGACAATAAAACCGCATCGATGAATCAGTTAGAAGCTAAATAAAATGCACCCAGCCTAGATTTGACCACCCAATATGTTGCGAGTCTTGAACCTTATACTGTGTAACCACAATTGCAGATGTATCATATATATTAGTAGTTCTCCAGCTTCATACCATAGTCTACACTCTATAGTATTTCGATTTTACGTTTTTATCTTTTTCCGCACACCCATTTCTCTTTATCTCCGTTGTCAAGCTACTATTTCTAAGAGTTCTCACAGTATCTTGTGAAAATAAATATAGGTCCCTCGTGATTCAGCGTTAATCTATTTTAATTTTACACCCTAAAATGTATCCTGGCTCAAACGCGAGTATATCAAGTCAGTAACGCACTTTTTGAAAGTTTTGAACAAAATATGCCTATCCAATATATTTGCGGAGCATCTAAAAATAACAGGGAACTCGGGTCAAATGCAGGGAGCCCCACAAAGTTGGCTGTAACTTGAAAATATATCAAGGTTACTTTTTAAAACAGTTTTACCTACAACCTTTTCTTTCCTTTGTATGTAATATATATGTTCTTAGCACTTACATTATACTAAGCAAATTATACTGTACAGCCGGCACAAATGAAGCGAAATAGTCATGTCATGTGCACCTGGATCCAGGCTTAGGATCATTTTAGTAAAATCGTATATTCCTTGCATTCTACTTTAGCTAATTATGATTTAGTTGGGAAAACTATGCTTTGAAGTTAAACCATGAAATGGTAGTCATTGAGAAACACTACGTTATAATAACTTCAGGATTATTTATTTTAAAATCGTAATTCATTATGAAGCTTCTAACTACTTTGTGTGTTACTATATTATTTTATAGAGATTATAGACAGTACTTTGAGAGTTTTGATAAGATTAACATTTCCGTAGACAAATAGAATAACTAAGCCGAATGAATTAGTTTATTATTTTACGATGCACGGATTTAATTGCAACTATTTTGAATCATTTAATAAATCCTCAATATTCTCGTTCGTTAGATCCTCGTAACACATAAAACAACAACTGATTAGGCACACTTTGAATAAAATCAAAATATTTTACATATATTAATTTACACTGAAGGTAAAACATTTTGAAACAACGCTGCTAAAGTGCGAAAAAATAATGATTTGGATGAAATATGATTTAAGGGTAATCGTGCATAGGATTCTTTTTCAGAAAACAGTTGTTTTTTCTCAACAAGACTAATTATAATTGTTTTTTTTATTTTAAAAATATAATTCTATATTTTTAAAAATTATTTGCTTTAAAATCTGTTTAACTGATAACATTTATTTATCTAAAACAATAATTTCTATTTAATTGGTTTTTTATATTTGACTTTATACCTTACTTTAGATTAAAGTGTAAATATTTCAATACAATCACCTAAATACTTTTTAAATAGTTAAATATTACTTCCACATCTAAAAATAACATTTTTATAAAGCATTTTGTAATTATTTATTTAATTTTTATCTTACTTTATTAAGGTTTCGAATTTATATAAATTTTCTGGCGGATTAGTTGTGAACTATCATATGTTTTATTATTGCCTCCAAGAGGTCAGCTTTTAAAACTTTTTATGAATCCATCTCGTGTTGTAAATCGCAGTAACACATCACTTAACTTAGTACATTTTTGCGTGGAGCGTCCATGTTTGAGTGATTCTACAATACCTGAAACTAGCGGGGAATTTAAGAACTTGGTTCTAACATAGGGTAGACAAATTCCCCTCATCTCTTATTTATAATTGTATCATTCATTGACTTCAAAGCTTTACTACACTTTTCTAAACCCAATGTATCAATTAATAAACTTATAACATTGTATTAATATTATAACAAATGTTGTTTGTTTGTGTGTTTAAGGATGTGTGTAGGTGCTATACAGTATTTTCAAAACCAAGATACATAGAAAGATTAAATCCTACTAATACAATATACAAATTAAATATTGTCTGTTTGTGTGTTAGTCAATCTCTCCTGAATCACTGTACAGTTTTAGGAAACATGGACAGCTAAAAATGCCAGGAATGTAGTGGAATTACTCAAAATACCCCATTAATTCTTAAATATTTGAAATTTCTCATTGGAGGCATCTTAGTATGTTTTTTATTAAAGTCTAAAAAACAAAAATGTAATATTGTAGATTCAAAATAGCCGATCGAATTAGGCCAGAAACGTTAAAAATGAATTATTCCTTTTTCTAAACTGTAAACTGTTACAGTACTGTGTAACTCTTCTTTATTTTTTTACTAGACGCAATAAGCAAGAGTTTAAAATATTGTTTATAGAGAAGTTAACCTTTAAAATAAAGTTCAACTTTTGACACATTTTTAGATTATATGTCAATTGACATTGTGTTTTAGTCATCCTATTTTTTATGTTTTTAACACAATTTAAACCAATAAATGATTAATATTCAAACATAATTAAAGATTTGATTTCTTTCTATGTGGTTAATTTTATAGAAAACTATCTGAAATGCCCATTTTTTGAACAGCTGGAGTTCTATTTTAACATTTTTTTATTTTCAGCATAGTTAGTTGTATTGTGCCCTAGACCTGATTTCCACAGTTCTGTTTTCTACCACACATAGAGGTTGTTTATATTAGCTTAGAAATTGTTAAATTCCTTCCCTAATTCAACCAACTCCTCCTCATAAATTAAAACTTATCGAAATTACTGGGTTCTCTGTAGTAGTCCATTTAGTGTCTTGCAAAATTTCAATTTCAAACCCCAATTGAAGCTTTTTATCTATTATAATCCACTCATTTCCTCATTTCCAATTTTGAGATTCAAATTATGTTTACGTAGAATTTTGAAGCAACCTATGGTGTACAACTATGCCATATTTTGACCTTATATCTATTCGATAAGTGGTGAGTAAAGGCTTTTGCTTTTTTTTATATATAGAGAAGATATATCCCCCAACACCAATTTCTCAGAGTTTCTTCTAAAAATTTGAAATGATCAAACCTTTTTGGTTATATGGCGTTGTACCTTTAACTTCCTGCCTAGTTTAGTTTTTACCACCATTGTAAGTAGTTGTTTCTATAAGTTTTTAAACTTTATACACAACTACTTTCATTTCACCAATCCTGAATTTTAAATTTCATAAGTTAAGAAAGGTTTTATTATCTTGAATGGTAACCCCCTACCCTCAAATGCTCACCCCAATTTCTGGATTCCCATTTTAAATATTTCATAGTTTTTGTAAGTACCCTGTGATGAACAATTATACCAAATTTTACCCCTCTAGCTATAAGGAAAGTGGGAGAGTTAGAATTAGTGGGTAGAACTTTTTTTTTTAAAGTTTGAGCTCTCCCTCTCTCATTTCTCTAGCATTGAACTTAAAATTTCATAATTTAGGACTGGTTTTATTATATGGATTAGTACCCTTACCTGCGTGCCAAAATTAAATTTTCTACCTTCCCGTAAAGGATTTTTTTAAATTAATAGACCCCCCAATACCCCGCCCCCTCAACTCCCGGATTCCCTTTTTGAAACTTGCTTAGTTTTTCCAAGTTCTCTCTGATGTACAACTGTACCCATTTTACCCCTCTAGCTATTCCGGGAGCAGGAGAGGAACCGATTCACCAGCTATGCAGTGTAATACTATACGAGTAAAAACACATGTCTTCATTTGAATCGATGGATATAGGAAAGTATTTATCTTTCATTTATATGATATTATATATTTATTTTGAGCCAAATTTATTCACCTACTAAAAGTACGTCACCTATCCCTATCTTGATCTAGTTTTAGCCAGTCCACCTCGCTACACCCTATCTCTATCTTGAGATAGTTCTATCCAGTCCACCTCACTACATCCTATCTCTTTCAGGTCCATTCTGATGCTATTCTCCCATCTTCGTCCAGGTCTTCCCAATGTTTTAGAGACGGGGGAACCACTCAGTAATAAACACTCTTACCACACTCAGCCGGGATTCGAGTCTCAACCTCCCCATTACCAGCAAGCTATACAAGATGAGCTTGATGTTTATTCCGTGTGTTGGTAATAAGTAAATCTATAAATCATTTATAAATACAGTTTTTACTATTGTATATCTCTACTCTTCATTTAACAAATTAACATAAAGTCTGTTCATGATAGGTTTTTACCTGGATGACAGCTCAACAATCATATGTTTAGGTTTTGGGTTGCCAACACTTGTAAAAGATCACTGTTTTGTTATTAATTTTAAGTTTTTTAATTACATGTTATATTTTACATTTAAAATGGTGACCTGGTGGTCTAGGGGTAAAGTGTCAGACTTCTATGCTGGCGGCCGGGGTTCAATCCCAGGTCCCGGTAAAGATTTATCTGATTACCAAACCCTTCCTTCACCTCTGACAAGACATATTGTGAATGTGAGGAATGCCAGGCCCCCACCGTGGTTCGGATTCCACGATAAACTGTAGGTCCTCCATTTCATCTCACAATCACCCTACCATTACACATTAGCGTAAGTGCGTATAACCCGAACGGGTAGTAAGAAGCGGTGCTAATAATAATAATAATAATAATACATTTAAAATAGCGTAAATTTAAGTTTTCTTACACTATTTCATAACTTTTAATGATATCTTTTTACCCAATCCGAAACAATATTTTCAACATAATTAAAAGTACTTATTCTCCGTTATGGAATGTTATCTCTGATGTGTAGTATAGTGCATACAATAATACCTTTTAATACAAGAATCGTATTTACTTGGAAAAGAAAGAATACTTGTCATTTTATATATGTAATAAATTATATTATGGTTATTTTATCGTATTTTAAATTATTTAACTGAATCAAATATTTGTATCCACTGCGTGGATGCATCATTTTAAAGAACTTGTTTCCGTCATGTTCAATCGCCTGGTTTAGATTCGTCGCTCGCCATTTTGAAGCTATGGTAATTAGACCTTTTGTGAAAGTGATGTGGATAATATTTTTTTTTAAATAGATATAAAACTATAAATAAACTTTGTGCCCGACCTCAAATAAATATATAAATAATATTGGCCTAAATTACTGTGGTTAACTATCAAATTCATGCATTACCATACGTTTCCATTACAATCATCCAAAGAGACATATATCATATGTTGGCATAGAGATGTATTAGGGATTATTGCTAGTAGCTTTTTGAGCTGTCATATAAGTAAACTAAGGTTGTTAATGTATTATAGTGAGGCCTACTGTATTATTATATGTTCATCTGGTAAAATACTACTTTATTTAGTCTTTGCTAAATGAATCATCTCTATGGTAATAGCATTTAGTGTACCCATCTGGGATTTGAACCCAGGTCTCCCACGTGATATGCAAACAAGATCACGATTCTCTGACGGTTTACTTGTTTGTAATCTTTTTGTAAAGTGGTAGATAGTCTGTTTATGTTCACACCTTTCAGCTATTAGTGACAAGAAACTCGTGTATAGCCTTGAATCATTGGTGTGTACAATCAACAATCTCAACTAATGATATCCGTGGAAGACAATACTCGTTAGCTAGTGATAGCCCATCATCATCATCATCATCATCACAGCCAAGACCAACCCCCCTCCCCCTTCCCTTCGTCAACCATCAGTCTATTTTACTACCTCACCCCTAAGTCGGAAAGATAAGGTANTCACAGCCAAGACCAACCCCCCTCCCCCTTCCCTTCGTCAACCATCAGTCTATTTTACTACCTCACCACTAAGTCGGAAAGATAAGGTATATTTTCTAGGAATCACTAAACTAGGGCGTTCAAACTTGGTAGTTTTGTATTAAAATGACTCAAGTACAGATTTAAAATTTGCAGTAGTAATAATAATAATAATAATTAGCACCGCGTCTTACTACCCGTTCGGTCTATACGCTTTAAGTACTAATTACGATAATAGATTAGGATTTGAGAAGGTTAAATTAGAGGAAGTGAACCCGCATTTGCGTGCAGGGAGAGTGAAAAACCATTTAGGACCCCCCCCCCAGTTCACCCGACCGAGATTCGAACCTCGATCTCCCCGTCCTCAACAGTCGGGCTCAACACGACAAGCGCGTTATCCAACTACGCCACCGAGGCGGGTGGAATATTAATACTTTACCACTACGTCATTGATTTATTGCTAAGATATTTACACATATCTTTTGCTGTAAGCAGTGGTGCACCCAAGGGTTAGAGGGGCAAACAAAGAATTTGACCCCCTTCCCCCTTTTTCCACAACACCACAAATAATGTTAATAGAAATTTAAATAATATTTAGTATAACATTGAAGATGTGTCAAATGTATAAGCTACATTTTAAGACCAGGCTTCAGACTTAAACCTAATATTCAAAAGGTTTACCGTTACACACAAAACTAACAATTGAAAAAAACATACATATAATAGCTTCGATACCATTTGTATTGTTTAAATTACTTAATTACTATAAAACTTCTCAAAATAATTTATAAAAGCATTTAATATTTATAAATATTCTCGGCCTTCAGGGCTTAGGAGGCTGTACAACCCCAAACCCGCTCTCTCCATCAAAATGTCATTTTTGATACAGCCTTGATTGAATGCCTCCCCCCAAAGTAAATGGTTGGGTGCGCCACTGATTAAGTAAATTATAAGAACATATATTTTATTTTACCTTTCTTTTCTAAATCATCTAGAAATGGTGAACTCACACTCCAGACTTTTGGGATTCCTTGATGTATAATTATACAAAATCACAATAACTAATAAGTCGTTAATGTAAAACAAAAACTAAAAGTACACTAGTAAAACTCCATGATCCTTTCTACTAAAGAAAAACAAGAATTACTACCAACACGGTTAAAGTAGCCTCGTCACCCGCCTTATTCCCCCCTCCCCCTTCCCCACTCTATCAGTGGTGAAATATTTAAATTTGAAAGAATGGTTAAATGTGTTTGCCAAATACATGATAATACATGTGACTAGAATACCTAAACATAAATCAATGTATTTAATTAATGTATAATTTAAAGCTTGTTTCGTATACTATTATTTTACAATTAATTGTAAATATATGTAATGTATTTTTACTTAAACTATACTAAAGTAGCTTAATAAATAAACATTGTGATCTTGAATCTGTTTTCAATAGTTGGAACAATTCTTAGCTTGCTTCACAGGAACAGCATGACCTGGGTTGTAAAAACCCGAGCTCATTGGCCAATTACTTATGGGAGAGCGGAAAGGAATGTGTTTCCACCCCCTAGACATTGGACAATGTTCATTAGAGCCTCCCTAGCTTGCCTTGCGTTTTTCAAGTAGCAAGCCCTGGGTTTCCTATTGTGCAAAGTAGAACCTTTTGGATGAAGAATTACTTAAAACACAGTATTCTAGGAATATGAACCAATATTAGTTTTAAAATTAAGAATTCATTACATGTATATTTATTAACAATTTAAACATGAGTGTTTACACAGTTCCCACAGACAGCATTGACTTGAACAAAAAATTAGTCCATATCATTTTGGGTATGCGGCGCAGGGCTGGCATACCCATAGAATACGCCCCTGGCTGTCACGGGTCACTTTCCCTCGGCACTACAAGTTGAAGTAAAAGGTAAACGAAAGCCAGCGCTCGTAATGGCACAGTAAACTAGACAAAGAGTGTCGAGTCACGGTGTGAAGGATAATGGCTTTCTATCATCCTTCCATGGAGGATACTGTCAAACCATCAATAGGCACTCCGCTTTTTAGTTTATTATTCAAAGTGCACAGAAATGACCCGCTTCGGTGGCCGCGTGGTTTAACGTGCTAATCTCATGTTGGAATTAGACCACCTATGATGGGGATATTGGGGTTCTATTAAGCTTTCCCAATCCCTAACCCACTAGTGCGATTAGTATATAAGCATATAAAATGAACAGGTAGTAGTAAGATGCGGTGCTAAAAACACAAAAAGCAGAAGTGAAATAGACACTCGACCTATATAGGCCTGCTGTGACCTGGTGGTATAGGGGTAAGGTGTCAGACTTCTATGCCGGGGATCCAGGGTTCAATCCTTGGTCCTGGCACAGATTTGTCTGATTGTCCAAACCCTTCCTTCACCTCTGACAAGACGTGTATTAATCACAACTTGTGAATGTGGGGATTGCCAGGCCTCCACCGTGGTTTGGATCCCACGTTAAACCATAGTTCCTCCATTTCATTTCACTAGCACCCTACTATTACACATTAGAGTAAGTTCGTATAGCCCGAACGGGTAGTAAGACGTGGTGTTAACTATAATAATATATAGGTCTACTACTATTTCAGACGTAAAAAAGTACGGAGGCACAAGAGGCACTATCCCCGTGGTTTCAATTGTCATATTGTATGGATGTGTAATAGGCACTCCACCTTTGTTTTTAACAGTTAACAGTTTTTAACAGCTTGTCATGATCATTTAGCTTCACTTTGATAGTGAGATTAGCTAGGTCTGATAAACAAATCTAAATTAATTAATGTAATATCTATTAGTGATTAAATAACTTATTTGTAGGATACCTAACTATCTGGCATCTGAACACAATCTATTGTAAACCACAAAGTAACCAGCAAATACAGAGCACTATTAAAATATTCTTTTAAGGCGGGGTGCTAGTGAGAACGAGTTTAGTGCATTAATTTTGCAGGTTTTATAGCACAAACATTTTTTGGCCAAAATAAATCAAATATTTCTTCTATAGAATAATAGAGTTTAGTTTTCTTCACATGCTAACATCAACAGTTGTTGAATATCTGTCATGAGCATGGCAGCATTTGGTGACAAACTTTTTAAATGAAGAGAAAAGTTTGTCACCAAATGCTGCCATGCTCATGACAGATATTCAACAACTGTTGAGATTTGCATGTGCATAAAACAAAACTCTATTATTCTATAGAAGAAATATTTGATTTATTTTGGCCAAAAGATTTTTGTGCTATAAAAACTGCAAAAATACTTCCCTAAACTCACGCTCACTAGCACTCCACCTTAAGTCGGTAATTAAGGTGGGATGGAAGGGAACGCGATAAAAGGACAGTGGTTTTTTTTAAAGTTTTTATGTCTAAACTTTTTTTGGCCAGAATAAATAAAATATTGCTCCAGTACAAATAGTGAGTTTAATTATCTTCACACGGTGATATCAACAATTTGTTGAAAATCTGTCATGAGCGTAGCGGCATTATCTAACATACTTTTTAAATTAAGCGAAAAAGTTATAATTAAATTTCAGAACACCCGTGACAGATATTTAAAAAATGTTGAGGTCACCATGTGAAAAAACTTAAATTATATGTTTGTACTGGAGTAATATTTTATTTATTTTGACCAAACAATATTTTGACATAAAAACTGCATACGCACTACCTTTTCCTCGTTCCCCCTTCCATTCCACTTGAATTACCAAACAAGAACTTTAGGTGAAATAACGCGTAGTGTCAAGAAATATTTTACTTTATATCCATCACTGTTTCCAGCCTTTGGCCTGGGTCAGTTTTTCATTCCAGTAATATATTTTCCACTACCGGCTGGCTAGGCCTGTCGTAGCTTCATGTGCCTTATAATCTAACTTAAGATTAGGACCAGCACAATATCCCCTGCCCAGACCGTTAATTCATCATTGCCATTCAACATTTCACTAATTATAAACTTTTCGGTTATGCCGGGAATAGACCCCGGGAACTTTATAACACAGACATTCTACCAAATTAGCTAAGGTGTCGTATTGTCACAAACTAGCATTTGATAAAATAATTCGTGACACATAAGGGACTAAATATATATTTAGAAATTTCTCATATTGGCTTAAAACAAGACTAAAACATAATATTCAGCTTGCGTTCAAAGGTTACTAGGTAAAAGGGGGGTAAGTCCAATTTAAACCCAAATTGAGTTAGTACTGCCATCTGTGAGACAATAATAATAATACCTCTCTTATGCACTTTTGATTATGGCTAGGAGATGTCTCTGTCATATTTAAATTAATGTATTTAAAAAAGTATTTGCAGGGTCCTTATGGGGTTTGATAAAAGTTGTTTCGTATGGGTAGTAGTACTTTCCCCCAATTCCTCTCTAACCTACATATTAATTACGCCAATGGTGTAGAGTTGATGAAGGTATAATTGAGAGTAAATTTACCCTCATTCAAGAAAAATCTCCCTAACTACACTTGGCCTAGATTTGAACTCAGTCCTCCTCGACTCCGGCCAACCTGGCTAGATGAACCTAGCATTAGCTCAGCGTGCCTACCGATGTGGTCATGAACATACACGAGTAGCTTCCGTCCCTGGGGAAATTTCATGCTTAAGAGGAGAGGGTTGGTAATTTGGATCGCTCGCATGCACACACTCTTCAGGTTAATTGATCTCAATACCGGCTTTGGTGGCCGCATGGCTTAAGGCATCACTCTTGTAGTAGACTAGAATCTCGATGAAGGGGAGGTTGAGGTTAGAATCGCGGACGTGTGTACTTAGGGTTGTTTTCTCCTAAATGGTTCTCCACTCTCCCTCTAAGCAAATGCGAGTATATTTCTTATAAAAGTAACCTTCCTAATACCTAAAACCATTAGCATAATTAGTAGGTAAGCGTACCCGAACGGGTAGTAAGAAGCAATGCTAAAAAAATCTCAATAAAACACTCACATGATAATGTCAAGATCTTTTATTTAGCGAGGGAGATAAATTTGATTCATTATCATCATGAACAGCTTCCAGCCAATGACTGGGTCTGTTTGGAACATAAGCCTCTCCACCGCCTCCTTTCCTCACGTCACCTCTCTCCCTCCACCTTGTCCCAGTCCTCTCCTCGCTTCTCCACACTCCTCCCTACTCCCTTCAGCCATCTGTTCCTTGGTCTTCCTCTCGGCCTCCATATCCAACATCCTCCTGGGCATCCTTTCCCTCTACATTCTTCTCACTCGACCATACCACCTTAGTCGTGCCTTCTCTATCCTATCCTGGTCTGGTTCTCTCTTTACTATTCCACTTACTCTCTCATTACTTTCTCAACCCCACCCAATCTTGTCCCACCGCTTCTCAGGAATCTCATTTAATGGAGTTTAATTAACTCACATTAAAGGAGAGTGTAATAACATAGCAGTTTTTTTTCTTTAGGGAGGATTTAACAACGTCAACTATCTGTGACGTAGTGGCAAGTCAAATTAGGATCCCCCAGATTTATATATTTACGTTTTATTCGGCAAGTTTTGTAGATAAAACATTGAAATAAAACACAAATATCTTCTTAGTTATTCTCAAAATTAATAGAACTACTCTACGTGGCCTGAAGTAACGCTTTATTTTACTTCAAACAGACGTAAAAAAAACCTCTTCATTTTATTTCTTCAGACCCCGTCATTAATAAATTGTACAAAAAAAATATTGTAAAATTCCAGCTAAGAGGTGCACACGTTCGTGTACAGGGGATACTAATTTTAAAATTTCACATCTCTGCGTGAGGTATGTACATATCACGCAACGATCTTGACAGACAGACAAATACTTCATTTTATTTATATAGATATTCTTAGTCACTTTTATTTATCTTGAAATCGTTTTTGCTTTTAATCAAATTGATTTTTAAAATCATGCACAGTTATGTAATTATTATTTTTTAAACGTGTACATCTTGAATAGGAATCAAACAAAAAATAATAATTTTGAAATGCAAATCAATGTTTCTCAGGCACAAGTATAGTTAAGGTGTCTACCAATCAGCGGAATAAGGGAAATGTTATCATCAGATAAATAAGTAGCCTTACAAGGTGAATTACTAATTGTATTTCTATTTCATACATTCGCGTATAAGTGTGATAATGCTTGGATTGTTTAGGTGAGTCAAGTTAAGATGCAACCAGCTTCGCAAAATACCCTCTAATTCACCAAGTAGGCAACGTCGTTAAAGTGCGTCTTATTCACTGTTAATTGCACGAACAAAGGCACCAGTCTCATACAATCTGGCTAAACTGAGATGATTTTCCCACTTTTTAAATCATTTATTGGCCAGGTATCAACGTAAAAAAAATCCCCATGTGAGGTATATAGATTCTAGACCATGTATGATTGGTCAGATGGTAACATAAAAAATCTTATCACATATACAGATGTACCCAGCTCTATTTACCCCAGCAACACTCCATGACGCACCATTGTTTGTGAATAGCATAGAGCACTCTATTTATGATTAGTCAAATAGTGTAGGGGAGAACTTATCACAGGCACAGTTTGCACAAACTCTGCTTACTCTCGCAACACCCCACGCCCTGCCACTGCCTTCGGGACCTTCTCTTGTCAATTTCATGAGATGAACCGCGAACGAAGGAGACTGCATAGAACCCTGTTGAAATATCCCGATAAACGAGACGTGCGAATTTAAGGTGATATATATTAATTTTTTTACATCACTGCTCAGACGCGAGTTTAATTTATGACTGACTGAGCCACCGAACACAATAAATAAATACTCTTCCTTTTCCTGACGTCACTTTCAAGAGTGGGTTCCTGGTAATACCTGTATATTAGTTTTTATCATCACGTCCTACTACCTGTTCGTGTATTACGCATACATGATAATATTACTCTAAATGATATAAGGATGAGGAAGGAAGCATTTCAGAGGTAATCCACTCTCACATGTTTGGAAGGAGAGTGGGACGCCATTTAGGGAAAACCACCCCCAATAAACTATCAGGATTCAAACCCCGATCTCCACGTTATCAGCAGGCTGGTATAATACTAGAGTGACGTCTTAAATAATTCTGTCACCGAGGTGGGTTATAATACCTATATAAATGTTGTAATTTACCAGTGATTAAGTTTACAACACAGTCGACGGTGAATAATCTACATTAGTTTAAAACTATTTGCACAATTTACAGGAGAAGATTAATATCCTCAGATAAATACTACAATTGGAGATAGCCTATTATATCTAGCGTAAACGTGAGGAATGGTGCCTAGACCAGCGTTATTCAGTTCCGAGATATTAAAATTACATAACAATAATTTAAAAAATATAAAATTATAGCCATACCGCAAATCATAGAATATATTTTCCATCTAATTCTTTATGTTCTCATCAATATGTAATACTCTAATATTATTTTTATTTAAATTAAGAAAAATATCCACAGTAGCCCGTACATAAACTCTTTTGGTATCGGAAAAAAAACTCCGTATTTTAACGAAAACTTACTTCTTCTTTTTTCTTCTCACACTTTTTGCACTCAAGACTCACTAAAATATTAAGTGGATTTGTTAAACCTCACACTATCATTATGTATTTTTTTAAAACACTTTTGTTTTCCTAAAATTAAAAACCAGATGAAAGCATTCGATTTTTTGTGTTGACTGTTTTATTTTTAGATAAACTTTTTTTAAAGGTATTTAGATATTAGATATAGAAAAGAATGTATAAGATACCAATAATATTTTAATTTTATAAAAACTATTGTTGGCATGAACTATTTATTAAAAATATTAAACTACGTAGATTTTTTTTTAATATTACAATATTTACCTGTTTCTTATCAAAGATAGATTTTTATCAAGTTTTATTTTTATGAAACTGAGGTTTGAGTGGGAAAACATTTAAGAAAAAAACTTCCTTAGTACACCTAGCTGGTACTCGAGCACCAACCTCCCCGTCACTGGCAAACCACACCAGATACGCTTTACGATTAGTCTTCGTGCTCACCGATGGAGACAAAAAAAAACTATAGATGGGTAATTCGATTCCTCTATTCCTCGATACCTATCGATTCTTTTGGGTATCGAGAGGATCGCGAATCGAGAAAATACCTCGATTATTGATGCCTCGATTCCTAAAGATACGTGTAAATGATCGTGAATGCTTTATTAAGAGATTAAGGAATATCATATATTAAAGGCCGTTTGTAACGCATTTTTTCGTTAATTATTCCATATATTTGTATAGTAAAACTTATAAAAGCATTGATTAGATCTAAAAAAAAAATATATGTTTTGCTTCAATATGTAAACATATTTACCGTGGTAGCATAATGTATTCAAGAAAAAACACAAACAAACCTCCATATTAACATATACCAGCCCTCTGTAGAGAAATATATTATGATTACTTTGCAAATTTACTGTCACAAATATAATAATAATAATATAGTTAAAGTTTATTTAAAACATTTTATAGCCAAAATTAAAATCATGACTGTAATTTGTAAAAGCAAAAATGTTTTAAAAGTCTAGTTAATATTTAATAGACGTTTAGCGAAATGTCCAGAGTATAATCAGATTGGTAAAAAAGGTTTACCTATCATGGCAGCCATATTGGTTTCTATTAACATAAACCAATATAGCCGTTTCCACTTCATTTCAGGTCTATTCCAGTAATAATTGAGGTAAGAAATTAAGAATCTAAATCAAGAATCGGAATCCAAAAACTGGTATCGTCCCATCTCTAAAAAAAAATTATAAATAAATGTTGCTTTTGCATGCCATAAATGTTTCTGTAACACTTAGAACCCATTTAGAAACAAGATGTTTCGGAGTAGAATCTTCAAATTTGATATTCATGTATTTCTATTTTGAAACGACACACTTTGAAAATAATTGCAGTTTAATATATTTTTGAAAATGTATCCTGTCAGAAATTTAAACCCTGACCAACTTTGTTATTTCCTGATTTATTAAGGTCATTCGACTGTAAAGTTTATCTCCTAATTTTAACCATAGCTATAAATAGGGATTCAATTATTTCAAATCATTATAGTTAACTAGCTATAAGGTATCAACATTCCTATTTTATGCTTTTCACGTACCATTGTTAAGGTAAAGTAATTAATGTATGAGTCTAAAATTTAGTGTAACTAAACATTCATATGAGGCGTACATGATGAATATTCAATATCTATAATATGTTAAAAAAACTTTAAGATAGGCCATAAGCTGTTTAAAAGTGGTAAAACTACATATTTTTTTTATCATATATATAATCATAATTCTTTTTATAATCGATAATTTGATTTTATCTTATTTTGGAGTTACATAGTGTTATTATTTAGAATCTTTTTTTTAAAACTTTACTCTACTCGTTAATTTTTATTAATGCACCCAAAATTATCATTGCAAAATATAGATTTGAAATGTCTTGTTTTGATTGTACCGATTGTTTAGACAACACCGATTAACACAACATAATATACCCGGCTGAGGCAGAGGTCCAGATAATCCCAATTAATGAGACACCCAGGTAAAGTGGACGCCTGCTTCCTTATCTGTTCGGTGTTGCTGGAATGGACTGAGACACAGCTACTTGCTATCTTTTACAAAATAACCAACCTACCTACCAATCTTAAATTCCCTGTCAAGATGTTTTAGATTCAAAATTATTAGATATTCTCACTGTCAAATATCCTTAATCAGCAGTGCTATGACTAATACCAAACTTTTAACAATGCTGTGTCGATTTATTAACATCTCATCGCATGCCAAGAAATAATTTATATTCCTTTACCTCCTCCCATTATTTTCTCTTAAAATGTTATTCTTAGAATAGGTATTTGCTCCAGTTTAAGGAACAATACGTTGTAGAAGCCGCAGGGATGTGAAAAAGGGTGAAAAATATAGGGGCTAAGGGTGGAGGTTACTTCCGCCATTGTTCGCAAAACAAAGGACTGTCACAAAATACACAGTGTGTCGCGCTTTCCTCTAATGTTGTCCGTTCATTGTTGGCTGCCCTGAGGGAGGTCGGCTGTAGTGTTACCAGTATTGTATGACAGCGTTACAGCGTTCATTAATGGAACTAGCCTTGGGGGGTAAAGAAGGTGGGAAGGAGTGTCTGTACCTAGACTTGACAAGACCATCCCAAGCTATTTTCAATTTAATCTCTTGAAAAAACATATTCAATCCTGTTCACTAAATGTGGTTGGGTTTTCGATCAAAACTTCTCGTTTTTCGGCGACTGTTTGTGGTTCAAACTGTACTGTAAACGTGCATACATGGGGTGAGTGACTCAAACTGTACTGTAAACGTGCATACATGGGGTGAGTGACTCAAACTGTACTGTAAACGTGCATACATGGGATGAGTGACTCAAACTGTACTGTAAACGTGCATATATGGGATGAGTAACTCAGACTGTACTGTAAACGTGCATACATGGGGTGAGTGACTCAAACTGTACTGTAAACGTGCATACATGGGGTGAGTGACTAAAACTGTACTGTAAACGTGCATATATGGGATGAGTAACTCAGACTGTACTGTAAACGTGCATACATGGGGTGAGTGGCTCAGACTGTACTGAGCATGTAAATAAATGGAGTGAATTGGTCACCAAGCTAATTCTCTCACTAAATATATGTGTATCCAAAAGGTTGGCAGATTCTGTGCCAGTTGGAAAATAAAACGAAGAAATGTATTCATACAATAAATATTAATGTAATTGAAACACACACGCATGTATTACTGATGGAGCTATATTACACTACCATGCATTCTGAAAATATTTTAATAATGATTTTTAATAAAATTGTGTTTTTGAATATCTTTTGATGCTTATTAAAAAATATTTACGTTTGTTTCTCTTTCGTCAGGTTTTTATCAGAAATCACAAAATAATATTTGGATTTTCCCATATTTTTAATAGTTTTTGCCGAATTTATGCATTTATCAGACATTTGTATTAACATATTAATTGAAAGCATTAATTAAAACCAATTTTTCTCAGTCACTTTTTAACACAAGTTTGACATGATAACATAAAAAATAAACTAGCTCATTGTAAGACTCTCAACATATTTGATATCTATTGTAAGTTCAACTATCACCGGTCAGCTAATATTTGTAGGGTCAAGCATCTGAAATGTGAGGTATTTCCTGTGCATCCACACGTAGACTCATAACTGCTTACTCCATTGGGAGAGCATTGAATCTGTGAGGTGATGTCCAAACATCGCGTGGGTTTGAATGACGTGTATCTAGGCCCGTTGATTGGTGCTTAATGCCGTAATTGGAATCTCCTAGTTGGCAGATTCTAGCTAGTGTGTATCCTAGAGCAGTTGGTTCTAGGCAGTTGGCTCCAGAGAGTTGGTTTAGATAGTTGGTTCTAGACAGATGTCCAGTGTGTTCTAAGATGACATGCCTCACGCACCACGAGTGTAACCATGATTAGGACATTGGTTAAGACAGTGGTTAAAGAGTTGTGATCCTCCTGTTGCCCACGTAAGTTAGGGATCTCAAGAGATATGTTGAGCGGGGATGGGTGAACGACTCAGGAGAAGGTGTTCGACGGCAATGTGTGTGTTCAGATGGCTTTGGGAAATAAACCAACAGTAGTGAATGTGATTGATTGTGTTTTCTTGAGTCTCTCACCTAGACCCCTCACTCGAACATGATAGCTCACACTACCTTGCATTTGAGTGTCAGATAGTGGGATAGGGATAAACTCATCCCGACCTTCTTACATATTGGTGTCAGATAGTGGGATAGGGATAAACTCACCCCGACCTTACATATTAGTGTCAGATAGTGGGATAGGGATAAACTCACTCCGACCTTCTTACATATTGGTGTCAGATAGTGGGATAGGGATAAACTCAC
>CABFOW010005292.1:33922-44299 GCA_902141385.1 Timema californicum | reverse complement strand
AGAGTGGAAAACCATTTAGGAAAAACCACCCCCGGTTCATTCGACCGAGATTCGAACCTCGATCTTCCCGTCCTCAGCAGTCGGGCTCAACACGACAAGCGCGTTAGACAACTACGCCACCGAGGCGGGTTTTTTTATATATAAAATGAACGGTAGTTGAAGTGAAAGATCTATATAAGTAGAGTTTTTTCAAGCTTTATAGAAAACACCGTATGTGGTGGAAGGGAGGGGGTGGGGTAGTGCTGTAAATCACGAGCGTTGGACAGTTTTCCAGATCGTGCACAATATATTTTTTTTTACCCTCAGAGTAACACTAACTGGCAGCCACATTATGCTATCTCTGAGCGCGCTTGCATGACCAGTTCACATTACAATAATAATACAGGTTGAACCCTTCCCTCACTGCACCCTTCGAAAAGAACCCTTCCCCTCCATGGTTATGAAAAGAAAATCTGAATTGTCCGACCTTGGGAGTAAAAAAAAAATACCGCGTCTTTTTCAAAATTAGAGATGAAAACTATTTTCCGCAGCTGGGTCTTAGGTTCTCTTAAGTAGATGAAGGCGGCATCTAAGGATTTTTACACAGATTACCGTTACATATGCGACCCACTTCAGAGGGGGACAGGAGACACAATTAAAAGAGTTCATGTGTCCCACTTGACCATGTTTCCGAGTTACAGCCAAGTGTCTCCCGACCTTTTGTCCAGGTGTATTATAATGGTTACATTTGGGCATTAATCTCAATGGTCTTGGGGGAAAGTGCTGGCCTCAGGACTAATGTCTAAGGGTTCGGACCCGCCCGGGGTCAACGAGATTTTTTAGCGATAAAAATCCGTATCATAATTTCCTTTGGAGGGCAATTAAAGCCGTCGTCGGTCAGATGTCTATTGCGGTATGTAACAGAACCCTGGAAGGTATCTGAAAATACCTTTCCCGACAAAATTTGCAGGTCATTTTGTTCTAGCTCACAGAAATTCTCGTGTTTTGATTATAATCAGTCGGTTCAGATAGTGCACGTTAAATACTTTGAATTAAAAATTAAAAATATGCCTGGTTATTCCAAATTCCTGGTATTTTTGAAAGCGTGTGGCATTCTACGACACGTTGACTGCATCCTTGCGTTCTGACATATGACTGCATCCCTGCGCTCTGACCGATGACTGCATCCTTGCGCTTTGACCGATGACTGCATCCTTGCGCTCTGACCGATGACTGCATCCTTGCGCTTTGACCGATGACTGCATCCTTGCGTTCTGACCGATGACTGCATCCTTGCGTTCTGACCGATGACTGCATCCTTGCGCTTTGACCGATGACTGCATCCTTGCGCTCTGACCGATGACTGCATCCTTGCGCTCTGACCGATGACTGCATCCTTGCGCTCTGACCGATGACTGCATCCTTGCGCTTTGACCGATGATTGCATCCTTGCGTTCTGACCGATGACTGCATCCTTGCGTTTTGACCGATGACTGCATCCCTGCGCTCGGACCGATGACTGCATCCTTGCGTTCTGACCGATGACTGCATCCTTGCGTTTTGACCGATGACTGCTATCCTTGCGCTTTGACCGATGACTGCATCCTTGCGTTCTGACCGATGACTGCATCCTTGCGTTCTGACCGATGACTGCATCCCTGCGCTTTCACCGATGTCTTGAAAGTAGGGCTACCTTTCTCACAGATAGTTCCGGGCTGGATTATATTTCAACTCGTAATGTCGAAAGATGATAGTTCGTGTTGGTGAACGTTTGTCCTGTCTCAACATAGTGTATGTATGTATGTATGTATTCTTCCACAGCGTCAATATTTACCTTACAGCGTCAAGGAAGGGAAGGAGGGGAGATTCAAAGTGAAAAAACTGAGAGCCGAGGAGGGATGCTCTGGCTGGTACGTTGGAGGTAACGGTGGGTGGAGGAGGAACAGGAAATAAATGAGTGGTTAAGTTCGAAGGGAGCCACAAGAACGAACTGAGATGCATTTTGTGAGGATATAAATGCGAGGCTAGAGAAGAGAGGCTTATCAAGATAAGAAGCAAGTAGTGAGAGGATACATTATGAAAAAAAACATTACAAGCAAGTGATGAAAGTATGATGAAGATAGAAATAAGAGGCTGGTGGTGAGTGTATGATCAAGATAGAAATAAGAAGAAAGTGATGAGGGGATGCACAATCACAACTGAGAGGCATTTGGTGAGGTGATCGTGCAGTTTAAGTTGTAGGTATATGGTTTTGTGACAGGGATTACACGTTCTTTTTTTGGTCTAAATAAACCATATCTATTGCATCTTTCTATCCTTGAGTTTTAATGATCTTATACTGGAGTGTAAATATTCATATTAATAAAAGTGTCGAAACAAAAGCTTCGAATAAAAAAAGGCATTGGTATCGAAAGGAAAATATCGATACTAACCAGTATCGATAGTTTTCCCCCATCCCCTCAAATTATGAGGCCGGGAGAAATTCGCACGTTAGCTCGGCCGGTATCAACACATCTCATTAAAACACAACAATGTGAGACCGCACTAATGACACAAAATCGATACGCGCTCAACTAAAATAACCCTATAGCGCTACCTCAGGGTTACGCAATTCTCTCTTCTCCTAGAGATAACGCCAGTTGGACACAGTCAGCAGTTTTACTTTCATTACAGTCTAAGGCAGGGTGGGTGGTCCAACTTTTTTTTTTTATCACAAGCGCCAATTATGATTATCATTTTGCACCGTGGGCAAAAGATATATTTAGCGATCCAATCAACTTAGTATTGACCTACAAACAGCACTTAGAATAAACAATTATTTACAATACATAGTCTTAATCTAATGTACATTTTTTATTTTCTGTTGGTGGAATTTTTAAAATTTTACTTTAAAAAACAATTTAATTAATCTTCCAATTTAAAAAAATGAAATATGCACCTACAAATAGTTTCAAAAAACAGCTTAGCTTTATTATCCCTGCTTTGGTGGTCGCATGGTCTAAGGCGTTACTCTCGTGCTAGACTAGACAGGTTGGACGGGAATTTCGGGGTTTTATCCCGGTCGAATGAACTGAGGGTGGTTTTCCCTAAAAGGTTTGTTTTAACTTCACCCTTCATGAAAATGCGGGTGAACTTTCTCTAGATTGAACCTTCCTCATCCCTAACACATTAGCGTGATTGGTACATAAGCGTATAACTCGATCGGGTAGTAAGACACGCGGCTAAAAAAAAAAATCACATTAGCATTATAAAAATATATACAAGCTTATATACATATGCTGTATACACATATTTTTACTAATATAATGAATGCATAATAAGATGCATTAATGACCTTTTTAAATAAATATTCTTATTTGACTAATTATCTATTTCAAATCTCCCACCGAGGGTTCCCCTTTAATTTTCCTCCAGGATACTGTGAGAGCCCCACTCAAAAAAGTGTTGTTGATGGAGGACCACCATATGGCACACCGGGGTATCAACGGGGCCCTAGGAATAAGGGGGGGGAGGAGAGTGGGAAGCTAAAATCGATACAGAAAAAAGTTTCTAATCTATTCCTTATTAGGACTATAAGTACGAGACTAAAATTAATTTAAATGTTGAAAACAAATACAATTTAACATTTTAGAAAACAGTCTAAAAAAATTGTTGAAGGGAAGGAGTGGTTATGATTAAATTAGTTAATTAAATATTATTTATTTATTTAGAATTAGTAATTTAATAGTTTTTGATTATTTTTTAACATTCTCACTCTTGTAATTTTTGATAAATAATTGTTTAGGTATATGAAACTTAGATTGATACAGACTTCCTTTTCTATGTAATTTGTGTGTACTGAGGAAATAAATGTTGCATAGTTTGGATCCATCATATTTAATCTTTTACATTTTAAATGTTTGTGTTATATGTGATCAATATTCTTTAATTCATTATTATTATTACTAAACTTTCTGGGATCCTGCGGGCCACCAGTGATACAAGCACCACACTTAGAGGAACACTGATCTAACGCGCTACTCTCGCAATATACCAGGCTGCCAATGAGGGGAAGTTCAGGGTTCAAATATAGGTTGGGTGTACTGAGGGTGAGTTTTCTAAAAAATTGTTTTCCATTCTCCCTCCACGCAAATTTTGAAACACTCTGCCTCTATTTATAACCCTACAAAGCCCTAGAATCATCGCCGTGATTAGTACATAAGCGTATAGGGGGCATTAAGTTACGCGCCCTTTGCTTGTACAAGCTCCATGCTAAGCTTAATTCAAAGGTCAACCACAGCAAACATACCACAACATGGCCTTATACAGGAGGAGGATTTTGGGAGCTAAACTACCCTCCATGCTACCCCCCTCCCCCACTATATTCTCCCAGAAAAAAAAACATCAATAATATTGGCTCATATGAAGAGTGAAATTTAAATTAATATTATCTTATCTTATTAACCGTTCGGGCTATACACTTTTTTGTACTAATTGCGCTGATGGTTTTAGGGATTAGGAAGGTTATATTTGAAGGAAGTGTACCCGAGTTTGATTGAAAGGAGAGTGGAAAACGACCACCCTCAGTACACCCGACCGAGATTCTAACCTTGTTCTTACCGTCATCGGCAGTTTAGCTTACTGCAAGAGTAGCGCCTTAGACCATGCGGCCACCGAAGCGGGTTTCTCAAAACTTGAGCAGAGAACAATATATACCCTTGGGGAAGAAATACAATCCGATCTAGATAGCAAGGACTTTTTTGACATTTACAAAAATTACTTAAATAATTTTTCCTATATTCATAGGTGAAGCCATGTGATCTACAGTTGTCACTTTTGATAGAATTTATCAATAAATATAAAATAGCACAGTAGTAATAGTGAAATGTTATCAACGTTGACCGTAAAAAAAAGTTTGAATTTTGTTAAAGTTCCTTTCTACCAGAACTCTGTTATAGTAGCTATAGTTTTGTCTTTGGACTAAAAAATAATTCAAAACCCAGAAAACACATGTGTTATTTGTTTCCAGGCGATGATTTTGGTGGTGTGGGTAGTGTGCCTGCCCCTGGCTACCGCCCTCTGTCGTTCAGGACGACAGTTCTGGGACACAACATCCGAGTCGTGTGTAAATTGCACGAGGTGCATCTCGCCTGAAGAGGTCGTCCTGCGACCTTGCGAGATCCACCAGGACACCTTGTGCGGACCCATCTCCTCCCTCAATATAGACTGGTCTTGGATCGACCGCAGTAAACATCACCAACGCCGCAAACATCACCAAGTCGCAGAGGACCTAGACAACGATGACGAACCGTTGGAAACACATCGCAAACACCACTCCCATGAAGATTCCAAAGTGGAGTTCGCCTTTCTGAGTGATGACATCGGTTCCGGTCATAGATCTCATCAGAAGCATCATAGGCATTCGTCAGAGAGGACGCCTTATTCTCCGGAGGACAAACATCGCGATGAAAAATTGCGTCACAACAACCTACGCCATAACGGGACAAAGCACGTGTCCGATTTGATCCAGGAGGGAACGTCCCAGTCGGAGCGACACCATGAAGAACACAAGCTTCACTGGACTTCGATGGAAGCGAGTAGGCTGCTCTCTCACGCGCATCTTCCGGTCCCATCGGTGGAACCCGAAAGAGAAGTCAGGAAAAAATATAAGCAGCATAATCATCATTATCTCGACTCATCGGAAATGTCCGAGTTCTCGTCGCATTCCCTCCAAGAGGACGATCCTGGTGAGAAGAAGACGAAGAGAAAGAAGCACAACCACAACAAACAGCACCTGTCTTCCGCGGAGGACGCGACCACTTACTCGAATACATTTTCTGACGAGTTGATCTTCTCGGGCAAAGGCAAGAAAAAGCATAAGAATCATAGCCCTGAGAATTTGCATTGGTCGTCCGTCACGGAAGACGAAAGGGAAAACTATTTCCGCTCTTTGGAGGGTCATGATTTGGATGAAATGTTCGCGGGTGAGACCCCTGTGTCACACGACGGCAATACTGGTTCGCGTCACCACGCGCATATGAAAGACGAACGTCACAACAGAAGCCACCATCGAAATCACACCCATAGGTTGAACCACGCCCATCACAAACACAATCACAGTCGGCTCCACGACAAGTTACCAACACCCGAGTCGGCATCGTTGTTGAAAGTCGAGCCCGTTGCGATGGCGACGTCAATGCCAAGGACGGCAATAAGCGTCGACGAGGAGCTGGCCAATCTCCGCAGGTTGGACGAAATGGTCGAGGAAGAGAACAACCCGTTCGTAGAGTCGTCCAAACGGAACAAGTTCGTCCACGAGGGTAGCGACGAGTTTTCGAGACGCAAGGTGGCAAGGGAGATGGCCACAGGGTTGAAGGAAGAGGAGGGGGGCTTGTTCCCTTCTAAGTTATCCCCCGAACCGTTCTCGGCGGCCGAGTCCCTCGTTTGGGACGGTCAAGCCGTGGCTCTAGCCATGGCGGTGTTCGCCTGCCTGCTCTTCTTCGTCGTGGCGGCCATCTACTCCATCCACCACGCCCGCCAGTGGCGACGACTCAAGGACAACTTCGAAGCAGGTGAGTTGGGCTTTTATTATTTGTGTCAAGAGTAGAAGCTAACCTTGTTTTGCTATGTAGATCCGATGTATATATAGCGTGTGCAAAATGTCGCTTTGCGTTTTGATACTTTGCGTTGAGTGGTAATACTCTTATATACATGCTGGTGAGTGTGGTGGGGTGGAAGGGAACGCGAGATAAGGCCAGTACTTTTACAATTTTTATAGCAAAAAATATTTTCTTAGATAAAATAAATAAAATATTGATACAAATTTTCAGTTCTTGAATATTTGTCATAAATATCACGACATTTAATCATAAACTTCTTTTAAATTAAGGGATAAATCACTCTTCAAATTCTACGATTATTACTGTTACTAAAAATCTGTCAATATTACCATACAGATAAAATTAAACTAAGCGTAAATACTTAAGCAATAGTATGTTTACCCGCTTCGGTGGCCACGTGGTCTAACGCGCTACCCTTTCAGTGGACTGAAACACTGATGACGCGGTGATCGAGGTTCTCATCTCGGTCGGGTGTACTAAGGCGGGTTTTTCTAAAACGTTTTTCCACTTTCCTTCCACGCAAACTTGGGTACACTCAATCTAAACATAACCTTCCTAATCCCTAAAACCATTAAAGTACCTAATTATTATTATTATTATTATTATTATTAGAGTCGATATTTTGTCTATTCCATTTATTTGGGGAATCCACCCTAACCTTTTATTATATAAATACATGAAACAAATATCTAAGTGGGGCGGAAGAGGTAAAAATATAGGTAAAAATTTACGGCCCTAAGTTACACGGTTGGTTCTATTCTCAATATCATCAGCTGTATGTAGCGTTTACTACCATTAAAGAGCCCATCCCACCAACCCCCTCTAACTCCCCCTCCCCCACACCACCAGCACAACGTGGATAACCCCTGACTTAGATATGTAATAAATCTCGAGCCAAACGTCTCATTGTAGTGTAGTTTTTTGTGTTATACTTTAGAAAACAGTGAAACCTTTTTACCAAATTATATAAAAAAACACAAAATTGAAAGATATAATGTTTCATTTGAATGGGTTCAGCTACAACTAAATTTTATTTTTTGTTAATTTTTCAAAGGGCTTTTTTTATTGTTGTTGCTAAAATTGACTTTTGAAACTCACATAATTAGCTCAAAATTATGTTCAGATGCTCTAAAACTCCCTCCCACAAGGTTAAATTCGTGAAATTTTATCTCGAATAAGGGTGCCACACCCGCGATAAATAGAACTCCTGTCCGTCCCCCATTTGGAAAACTCGGATAGGCGTTCTTGGACATAATAATATATTCCTGAGACCCGCTTCGGTAATCACGTGGTCTAACGCGCCTCTCTTGTAGTAGACTAGGCTGCCGATGACGGGGAAATCGAGGTTCGGATCTCGATTGGATGTACTGAGGGTGGTTTTTCCAAAATTGTTTTCCATTCTCCCTTCACGCAAATGCGAGTAAACTTCTTATAAATATAACCTTCCTTGTATCTAAAATCATTAGCGTGATTAGTAAATAAATGTACAGTATATAGCCCGAACGGGTAGTATGGCGCGGGGCTAAAAATGTGTATTATATTCCCAAACAACGTATTTTTTATATATACTCAAGATTGACTTGCACAAAATTTGTGTTTTAATTTTAATTCTAAAATTGGAGAAACCGAAATTCCTTGTACTACCTATTCAATCTTTTTATGATCCATCAAGGTGAAACCCGCTATTATCCTAGAAATTTTTTTTTCTCGAGAATTTATCTGATCGTGTTTTGTTTTCTAAGAATCCATATTTCCTTCCCATATGCTAGTGCTGAGGTTGCCAAAATATAACACCTTCAATTTTTTTTCTCAGTTGATTGAGGTATTTAACGTGAACTTTCTGAACCCACTGGTTATATCACCACACGACTAATAAACCAACTTAAATCTAGAACAGACACAACATCCAGTCCACAGCCGTTAATTCATTATTGTGAAAGGGGAAAACCCACAAGGGAATTGTACCCGGGACTTTTATCTCAGTACACATACACATTACCGACTGAGTTAAAGTGTCGGTACTACTTTCAAATTGGATGCGTTTTGTGCAGAAGCAGTAACGATAATAACTTGGAGGGATTGAGGTCCATTAATTAAACTACTTGCTATAAATTGTTTTTATTAATTTATCGACATTAAAATGATTTGTAAAAAGTGTTACTTTTAGAACTTGTCCTTGGACATATTAATATATATATATATATATATATATGTATATATATACAAATAAAACAGCCTTAGTCACTTTTATAACAGTCCTAACGCATTTGCACTATGCATTTAACAAACTCTCAAATAATTCTTGCAATGCGATATCAGAACTGGGCAAACATTCCCCATTTTCCGTTTGCATATTTGACTGTAATTCCTTCCCTCCCCGTCTCCCCTTTTGCGTCCCCATACCCCCGTAAAAAACAACCCCATCTTGCACCCTGCTTAGTTAAGGGACTTTAAATATTTGATTATTCAAGCTTTGTAGAATCTACACCCGGGATGAAATGGGGAAATTCAAGAACACTTCTTGTCTAGATCCTATGAATAATGTATCCGTAACGTAATTACAGGCCGGCGAGAAGGCAGCACAGTTCGAGACTTCAATTAAACTAATATATAAGGTAAATAGCGATACCAGGAACTCAGGCTGCTCTAGGAGGTAGACCAAACTGATTATAGATTGAATCTTTTTTATTTTTATTTTTGCGGCTTCGCGTCTTACTATCCGTCTGGGTATGTTCACACTAATTGGTTAGCGTTGTAAGAGGTGTAGTTTTAGGTAAATTGTGCGTACATTTACGTATAGAGTGATTAGGAAATAATTTATAAAATCACGCGCGCCTCGGTGGCGTAGTTAGTTAACGCGCTAGTCGTGTTGAGCTCGACTGCTGAGGCCGGGGAGATCGAGGTTTGAATCTCGGTCGAGTGAACTGGGGGAGGTTTTCCCTAAATGGTTTTCCACCCTCCCTCCACGCAAATGCGGGTTCACTTTTTCTAAGTTTAACCTTTCCAATTCCTAATCCATTAGCGTAATTAGTACTTAAGCGTATACTCCGAATGGGTAGAAAGACGCAGTGCTAAATAATAATAATATTAAAAAATATAAAATCACATCCCCATTTCACCCAGACACGATTCAAACCCCAACCTCCTCGTCATCAGCAAATCATGTTAGATGGACTTTTTTTAAATAGCTATTTAACTTGTTCTTTTTTTGAACTGATTGATTATATCACTCACAAAATTTTTTAATACTAGAACGGACACAGCAATTTGTCCCCCGGCCATTAATTCATCACTGTGAAATAGGAGAACTCCAATTTTTCCAATTACACATTTTTCGGCTTTGCCGGAAATCAAACCCGGGAAACTTAGCTCAGTAGAAAGAGGTGCTAACCAATGAGCCGAGGTATTGGACGATGTGAACTTAACCCCTTAATCTCCGTGCCCACCTATGTGTACCACGGGGCTTGTTAAAGCCTTGAATTAATGTAGGGATTGGGAGGGTATAACAAAGAGAAAATGCACCCGCATTATCATGGAGGGAGTTTCATCAAACCATTCGACCAGGATTCAAAACTCTTTAACGGGGACTAAATTGCACTAATCTAACAATCCTCCTCAACTCTCCTCTCTTCTTTATCCTTAAAAAAACCTGTCTTAAACTTACTACTAAAATAAAATTGGGCATAAATTACTCAATTTTTTTTACAGTTTGACCAGAGTAGTTTGCTTTAAATCGTCGTTTAATTATAGGCAAGGTGACCTGGCGGTCTAGGGGTAAGGTGTCAGACTTCTATGCTGG
>CABFOW010005292.1:0-11800 GCA_902141385.1 Timema californicum | reverse complement strand
GGGTGAAGTCCTTTTCACCTCATTCTAAGAAACGCGTGTTTGTTCATGGATGAATCTTAAAAGGATACTCTACCTATATTACTTTAAAGAAAAATTACCTTCATCCATGACTTTTTACATAATTTAGATTAGTCCAAATCAATACATTACAATTTTTTTCGGCCATGTCGGGAATCGAAACCGGGACCATTTGCTGAGTAGGCAGACACGCTATCCATATTACGTAACACATATTTTATGCTTAAATTATAATGTTGAAAAAATAATATTATTGTTCATAAATAAAATTAATAAAGTATTGTTTATTGTTATAAAAGTATTTGAATAGATTGCATAAATTTTCAGGAACCAATCAACAGTGGAACTGATTTTTCTCACTATAAGGGTTTCTTTAGTATTGTCTTATATTTAGTAGTCGACCCAAATTACGAATTAACAAATGCAATTGTGGGATTCCAAGGAAGAATATCTTATGATAGCGTAATCATCAAGACAAAATTCAAGGAATGTCTTAGGAGATAACATAATGCATCTTACTTCTTCCTGCGCCCTTCCGGGAAGAGCTGCAGCTATTCCGTCGTGGGTGATGGTGCATTTCCTCCGTCACATAACGTTATGAAACCATTTCATGGGGTGCAAGTCAAGGAATCAAAAAACAGGATTTTAATCTAGCGATTAAGCAGAAGACGTAGAGTTTCAGAAAATGCTTTCAGGTTAATATTTTCCGTATTTCGAAAGCCAATTTTACTGTAATTAGACACATATAAAGAATATGTCAAAGGCAACTTATTTACAAATCTTTCCGGAACACTTGATACTGAATACTTGACCACATGTGAAACTCGTCCATGAGTATAGAGACAATAAAACTTAAGTTCGAAAGGATTCATCAATATTCCCATGATGCCTCTAAGAAGTACACGGACAGTGGGAAATAAATTTAAAGCGTATTTTATCTCTCCAGAGGGGAAGGGACTTTCAGAAAAAACATGTGAAAAAACCTCATGTTAGTAAACTAATAATAATAATAATATTGCGTCTTACTACCCGTTCGGGCTATACGCTTTTACGTACCAATTACGCTAATGGATTAGGAATAGGGAAAGTTGAATTAGAGGAAGTGAACCCGCATTTGCGTGGAGGGGGAGTGGAAAACCATTTAGGAAAAACCACCCCCAGTTCACCCGACCTAGATTCGAACCTCGATCTCCCCGTCCTCAGCAGTCGAGCTCAACACGACAAGCGCGTTAGCCAACTACGCCACCGAGGCGGGTCATAGAAATAACCTTATCTGATTTCCAAAAGTTTATAAAAGTACTACCATGCATTCAAACGATAGGTAGGCTATTTTCCCCGAAATGGGAGTTATCCCAAAGGTCACCAGGGTTTTGATTAGTTAGGTTGTGTTTCCACTGGTTCCACACCCTCATATTCACTATCACCATCACCTCATCTCATCTCATCGGGACGTGGGAAGAGTCTCCAAGGAAAGGATGTACGATTAGTACATTAAGGCGTCCCCTGGGAAACGGTACATTAGTACCGGCTAACATTTCCACTACTGTGTTACGAATAATCTAACCCAGGCGCGCAATATAATTAGTGTATATATATCAGAACGAACCGGATATTTTCCCGAGACACTAAGCATGCAAAACCCCCATTGGTTGTAAATTCTTATCTAGTTAGGTGTGAACCAGGTGGAAGCGTTGTATTCTAAAAAGTAGTCCTCTCTAACTCCTGAGTACACGCATTAGCTATAGTAAGGTTATGTTAGAAAGTAACTTTTAAAAACTATACATATATATTTTTCGAAAAGTATTGATAACAATTTACTAGATATATTATTATTGTTATTTTATAGGTATTGATAATATCCATCAAAAGTGACGATTGCATATTCTATGACTTTGCGTGTGGATACGTGATTGATGGTTTTCTTAGCACCGCGTCTTAATTCCTTTTCAGTTTGTACGCATATGTACTAATTACGCTAGTGAGCTATGGATGAGGAAGGTTTTATTTAGAGGAGGTGTATTCGCATTCACGTGGAAGAAGAGTGGAAATACCATCTAGGAAAAATCACCCTCATTAGACACGGCCGGGAGTCGAACCCCGATCTTTCCCGTCATCAGCAGACCAGTCTAACCTGAAAGTCACTCCCTAGACCGTTCGGCCATTGAAGCTAGTAAAAACTTGAGTAACCATTTGTGTGAATTAAGGTGTTTTTATAATTTGGTTAGTGTTTACTATCGAGTGGATCTGGGGCATGCGCATTTATTGGGGCGTCTGGAGTCACACAGTCTAGAGATTCCTTTTCCCCAACTCATATGGAGTCACACAGTCTAGAGATTCCTTTTCCCCAACTCATATGGAGTCACACAGTCTAGAGATTCCTTTTCTCCAACTAATATGGAGTCACACAATCTAGAGATTCCTTTTCTCCAACTCATATGGAGTCACACAGTCTCGCTAGAATGCTCCTCTAACTCTATATTTCTCCCTTCCTTGATTACATATGAAAAACAATTTTTACGTTATGGATGTCGCTGTGATTTTCTTTCCTTTAGCTTTCTTAGTTTTATTAAGCCCTTCCTCTTCCATTAGCTCTTTTTTTTTCATTAATATAAATTTATTCTCTTTAGTTGTCCTAGCCGCATTCCCTTCTTACTTTTCATTTAGTACACCTCTTGTGGTGTAAGTGTTGTTTTAATTTGCTTCTGTCTAGTTTCCCTAATTTCATCTCCCCTCTTCTTCTTTCTTTAGTCCATCTCTTTTGGCCTAGGTGCTATTATAATTTGCTTCTGTCTAGTTTCCCTAATTTCCCTCCTCTCTTCTTCTTTCTTTAGTCCATCTCTTTTGGCCTAGGTGCTATTATAATTTGCTTCTGCCTAGTTTCCCTAATTTCACTCCCCTCTTCTTCTTTCTTTAGTTCACCTCTTTTGGCCTAGGTGCTATTATAATTTGCTTCTGTCTAGTTTCCCTAATCTCCCTCACCTTTTCCTATTCCATTAGTTCCCGTGTATCAAACCAGGCTCGGCTTATTTCGATATGATCGATTATCGTGTCACGTGATGTAACTTAGAAAGCACATCTTTTGAGTTGGTCCTCGCGCGCCGACTGGAAGATGTTATCCGCAGAGCTGACGTCACCCCCCCCCCCTCCTCCACCGGCTCGTTACCTTGGCTGTAATTAAATACTCAAGTCATGAAACCTCTTCCCTGCTGGCTCATTGGGACGCGACACAAATAAGTGCGTTTATCGGAAGCATTCTAGTCATATTGTACAGGCTGTGTTTGGGACTCACGTGTGGAGGCGTACAGGAGAATTGTGAATGTGGAAGATTTGCATATGTGGATACCAATATGGGAGAGTATGATTGCACGAATCAAACTCGGCGGGAGTGCAAGGATCACAAATTAAGGGTAGTAATTTTTTATTTTTATTTTTTTGCCGTTTTCATATCAAAACAATGTTTTGGTCGAAAGAAATCGAAAATGTTTCCAGTTGAAACATAGAGGTTAAGTTTCTTCACATTATGATATCAACACTTGTTTTAAAATTATTTTAAAATACGTGTAAGGGTACGCCTTACTTTCTGGAGGGGGGGGGGGTGAAAGTGAATATTTTGGACATTCAAAAATACACCTTCACCCTTCGAAAATATATTGTATATTTCACAACACCTGCCACCCCCACTTATGTTTTAAAACCCTTTAATTCTCTTTTTCAAAAAAGATTTAACGAATTTTCCTTCTACCTATGACGTAAATACAGGTCATGATAGGATTTCCCATGTTAGTTTATTTACAATTATTTATAAACCATTCTAATTATATATTTAGGAGCAAATAATACATAAAAGAAAACCATATTTAAATGTGTGTGGTTATATAAACAAAATAAAAGTAGTTATTTAATAACAAATTTATTAAAATAATTGATAGAGAATTCAGAAAACCAGTCAAGTAAATTTTTTTATAAATATAATTAAAATTGAAAATTGATAAAATAGCAATGTCACGCAACTTGGTATAGAGAACAAAACATTTAAAAAATATCAAGATAATACAGCCAATAATGATAAACGTATACGTTAGATTAGTTGAAGATAATTTTATAATGAACATATAAACAATAAAGAAATTACTATAGAAATTGTATAAAATATTGTTTATATGTATTGATATTGATAAAATAAATTGATTAACAAGTATTTAGTGGAAATTTATTTAAAATTTAAATCTTTTGTCTCTCTTCAAATTTCTATTCTTTGTTCTGAAAGTGATTTTCTGAGCCTAGGACCAATTATTTTAGTCACGTTGTTAGTAAATAATTACTCTTGTTTTGTTTATATAGCCACCCAACTTAAATCTTATTTTCTTGAGTATAATTTTATTTACGTTCTGTTCATTGCGTTTTTAACATAGCATTGAAACAAAAAAAAAACTTAAATAATTATAAAAAATAGTCTTACACTGTCACAAAATTAGGTTTTTGATATCAAGGTAGTTTTTTGTAAAATTATTTTTTTAAATCACCCATAGCTTAGGTTACTGTATATATTCTAGTCAATGCCGTCCAAACGCAAATAGTAGACTGAGTATTTATACTCGTCAGATGAAGAGGATATCTTCTTCTCGCTATTTCTATTTCGTACATTGTTGTCCACGTGTGATGGTTCTTAGAGTGATTAGGGGCGTTAAGTAAACCCGCAACCCACTTCGAAAAATATCTTTGAAACCACCAAGTAGGTAACGTCGCTAAAATAAAATAAAAAGTTTACATTTATTGTCCGGAAACTTCAGCCACTGCAGGTGGGACACCCTCTATTTTGCCCCCTTCTCGCCCCCACCGACAAAAAATTAAATAAATCTGAGCACGGATATAATACTACGTGTGTTTTGGAAGTGCACGCTAATTTATTTTCTGAATGAAAAAAAAATAGCCAGTAGGAGGTTTATTAAACGATCCTCTCACTCGGTTTTATGGTAGAGTCAAATAGAATTTCTAAATAGCTCACGAGAACCCCCCCCCCCTCGACCGTCAACCCCCACACACAAAACACCCACAACCTAAAAAAAATGTGAATTTAATTACAAACATGTCAAGCTCCAATTACTTCACAATCGACCTATACCTTAAAAAAAAAAACTTGTTTTGTTGATACGTTTGTAACATTTTGGTGACGCATAGCCGTAGATTGTCAGCGACCGAGTCGGAATTACCTACCATTTTTTAACCTAATGAATGAGGCACAGTTTTTATTTAACCAGAATAGTTTCAATTCCTCTTTGTTTTAATGGAAGTCACGCGTATTGAATGTCGGTTCCTACCGTGTAAAATAAACAGTGAATATATACGAAATACCGTTAATTCATGTAAAACAGCGTGGTGAATGGATCATTAAGTCGGATGAAAGCAATTGTGTGTAATTAAATCGAATCATTCATTGAAATTCAATCGGGTAGAAGGGGGCACGAGAAAAAGTGGGGGTTTTTTTTCCGTTGTTATAACAAAACTTTTTTTTAAACCAAAATAAATAAAATATTGCCCCGGTAGAAACATAGAGTTTAACTTTCTTTCTACGGTGATATCAACATTTGTTGAGTATCTGTCATGAGTATAGCAGCATTAGATGATAAACTTTTTAAACAAGGGGAAAAAGTTAACATTAAATTCCAGGACACCCTTGCTAGATATTCAACAACTGTTGATATCACGATGTGAAGTAAATTAAACTCCATGTTTATACTGGAGCAATATTTGATTTAATTTGGCAATAAAATGTTTTGAAATAAAAACTAAAGAAAAATTCTCCTTTTCTCGCGTCCCCTTCCATCCCACCTTAACACGTTAATATACATTTTCTTTACCTTCTCGCACCTCCCCTAGCTTAAGGTAGAGAAAGTATTGTGATCGTAAAAAATTTTGCTTTTGAGATTTTGTTGGATGTTGATGTTTCATGACCCCCTTCCTTAGCTCGAAAAAACTTTTTTTTTAATACCGTCTGTCTGTCTATCTATCTAGGGCTAGTGCTAAAACAATTCTACCGATCGGGCTATCACGTGATATATAGGATTGGCTTAAGGTTCCTCAGCGGGTTTTTTGGAATTATTTACCCCACTATTAAATTAAGAGTAGTTTACATAAAGGTGAAAAAAGAGAGAAAAAATCAATTTTCTTAAAATCATTTATAAAAATTTTGATTAGATTTCATATCTAAGCATTGATTGACATTACGAACATCATGACAACTCCCATTTTCCCATTTAAATTACTTTGAGGGTACTTGACATGAGCGTAAATTTTCAATTTTGGTCTCACCTCCGCAACTCTTTGTTAGTTGAAATAACTTAGTGTTGCAAAGATGTAATGCTATTATTAAAATTAGAAAACTTTATTTGAAATATTCTTTTATAAAATAAATATTTTCTGAGATATTGACAAACATGCTATATTTTTAAAATTGAAGTCTGAGAAACTGATTGTTATGCTCTTTGGGGATCAGAGAAGTTAGTTTTTTCTTAATATGTATTTGTAACGGTGTATATTATTTTATGTATTATCTTTTATGAAATATTTCTGCAACAGTGTATATTATTTAGTTTAATGTATTTCACGAGTTTTAAGTAAATATCTCCATTTTTTGGGTAGAGGAGGACGAAAGTCTGTGCGGTTCACCACACCATTTATTTTAACACTATTCTTTGAAAATTTCGTAAAATAAAATTTCTCTACTGGATGGATTTAAAATGGTGATCATAATTATGAAATTCATAATCCTGGGTGGTATCCGCATATACGACCAAACCGTCTAAGTCGTTTGACAAACGTTGAACTCGGTCACCATTGACAGGTAGATCGTAGTTCGAGTCCTGGCTGGATGCAGTGAGGGTTATTTTTCCCTAAGTATAGCTTAGAACATGTAGTTAATATTCCTTGTGTTGAAAACACGTCTTAATACCCGTCCAGGATATCCTCTCCTCATATATTTATGTATATTTATTTATTTTTATTTAGCACCGCGTCTTACTACCCGTTCGGGTTATACGCTTCATATTAATATTGATGGGGTAATGAATAGGAAGGTAAAAATAATTCGGAGAAAATGTACCCGCGTTCATTGGGGGGTGGTGGTGGGGGATAGAGAGAGAGGGGAATTTTTTTTTATAAAGATTTTAGTACACCTACTCACTTCTGCCAACGGTAAGCCAGACAAAACGAGACCGAGAACTTTATTTACGTGTCCACCGGATATAGTTACAGTTTTTTTTTAAATAAACCAATAGACACAAACCTATATAGTCTGGTTTTGACAATGATGGAAGAGGGTCAGGGTTAGAATCCCGACCGGGTATACCGAGTTTTTTTCCCCTAAAAGTTGTATCCCCCCTCTACGCTAGTGCAGGTATAGTCTGATGTTTTATAGGAAGAGCCTTATCGGAACGCTAGATAAGGTAATAGATCTAAATTTACGTATTAATACGTCAAGTCATGTGACCTGTAACCGTCACTTTTGATAGATATTATCAATACCTATCAAATAACACTAATAATAATAATATGGTAAAATGGCGCAAATAAATAGGTTTATATCGTCTAAAAGTTCCTTCCTACCAAAATTATTCCATACAGTACCTGACAATTATACCTTCCTTATTCTATTTGTGTAATTAAATGTTTACAGCCAGGAAGGGTAATAAGATATTAGAGTAGAACAAAAACGAAACCGTCTACTGAGTGAGTACGGGGAGGTGAAAGATCTGAAGGCTAAGCCCTAGTGTTCCCCCCCTGGACCAACCGCCGGGCTGTTGAGCAGACGAACTAAAGGTCTTATTAGCATGCCGGAAGACGGTCAGTCCCCCGCGTCCATTGTCTGTACCACAGCTAACAGTAGCAAACCAGGGAACAAAAGAACTCCTCTCAGTGTCGTACAGTCCACTTTTCATAGGAAGGGCCTCTTAGAACATACGAACTATATCAGAGTTATTTTATAGGTATTGATCATATCTACCAAACGGGACACATGAAGATCACTTGACTCGACGTATTAAGACGTGAAATTAGTTCTAGTAGCTTTTTTTTAGTTGTTAGATAAAGCACATAACATGAAAGTTGGACTTTACTTACGAGTCTTGGGGATGTTTTCTCCTTTCTTCACCAAACATTTTACTACATGCGATGTACACCCCGTTATTATTATTATTATTATTATTATTATTATTATTAGCACCGTGTCTTACTGCCCGTTCGGGTTATACGCACTTACGCTAATGTGTGATGGTTGGGTGATTGTGAGATGAAATGGAGGACCTACAGCTTAACGCGGGATCCGAACCACGGTGGAGGCCTGGCATTCCACACATTCACAAGTTGTGATTAATACACGTCTTGTCAGAGGTGAAGGAAGGGTTTGGCAATCAGATAAATCTGTGGCGAGACCAGCATCTAATCTTGATGGATTGAATTACGGCCTCATCTTATAACAAACTATATTCTTATTTTCCTACATACTATCCCGCTAATGCGGCGTCGACGTTTTTAACCTGTGGTAGGTCACAATAAACTTGCCATATTTGTTTTGGGGACTTGTTAGCCGGATGCCCTTCTTGACGCTACTCCTAACCCTTACCTGGGGAAAACGAGTGAATTCTACGAGCGAGCCTGAAAGAGCTTACCAATATTGTTGGAAAGTTACCTTCCCAGGGATCTTTTTAAATTCCACAATTGACACGAGACCGACGGCTTTACTTCACCTCCAAAGGAAGTTGTGTTACGGATTTTTATCGCTCAAGAAAAATAACTCTTCCTGGATCTTAGCATATGCTTTGTATATAAAAAAAATAAAACTCAAAACATTCCTGAATTTTCATGACTTCATATAAACATCAATTTTCCTCCGCCATGTTTTACTACCAGTTTGGGCTATGCATTTATTTACTTTAATAGGATAAGGATATGAAAGGCATAATCTGGATAAAATATAGTCCCATTCAAGTGGAGAGAGAGTGGTAAACCACTTATAGAAAAAAAACTCAGTGCACGTGTCTGAGCAGTGGCGCACCCAGAAATATATTTTGGGATGGTCATGCGATCAAAGCTATAGTCGAAAGGAAATATCTNTTTTTTTTTGGGGGGGGGGGGGGGTCAGGAGTACACCAATAAAATGTTTGAATATTAAATGCGTCTGAAAGCTATTTGGAGGTTTTTTTACATGGTCGCTGAGGGCAACGATTTTAATAATTCTAGTGGCCTTACACTGTATTATTATTATTATTTCAGTACTTTTTTGTTTGTTTATAGCTTGAGGATCTTGGAGACATTTTAATGTGTGTCGTGGTGTTTTTAAAATGTTTTAGTATAAATAAGTTTAAAAATGTAGGCTTTATATTCGACACATCTTTAGTGCTCTATTTTAGCTCTGCTTAACACAATTCACGTTTTTATTAAATTTATTTACGGTCGAGGTGGGGCTCCCTCCATTACGGACGATATTCAAACCGCTCTCTCCTTGTCCCTGGCAACCCAGACAAGTCGATATTGACGCTTGTACCCCTGTACACGCCGGTACGAGCTTCCATAGCGACGATTCACCTTACAACTAACGATGTTCTTGTTACCGGCACTTACTCGCCGTTAAATAACGGATGTGCGGCACCGCTAATTTCGCTGGTTGCATGTTATAACGCATCACATAAGTGTTGGACAAGATTACCGTTGACGGAGAGATGGTGGGTTTAAATCCCACTCGTGTATATTTAATTTTTCTTTTTTTTTTCTTTCCTAAATATTTTTTTTGTACCGCATCTTAGTACCCATTCAAACTACACGCTTATCTACTAATTATGTGAATATGTTTGGGATGAGGAAGGTTGAGTTTAAAGGGAGTGCACCCACATTTTAATGGTGGGAAACCATTTAGTAATAAACACTTTCAGTTCACCGAACTACACCCTACTCCAGGGGTTCCCAAACCTTTTGAGACCGCGCCGCCCTTCATATGTGCGATTTTCCGTGCGACGCCCCTGTAACCAATATGTGGGAAAAAAACAAATTTTATTTGGTGGCATTCTTTTAAATGTAAAAATACAAAATTACAGAACTAAACAAGAAGGAATTAAGTAAGAGTAGACATATTTTTGTTGTACATGATATTATATGTACAATTTATTCATAATGGCAAAACATCTAATCCTTTATTTTATGATTTTAGTTTTACTTTTTCACTAACATTTAAAAATGAGACTATACATTATAAGTTTCAGTTTTTCCTTACAGTCGCGACGCCCTGGTACCAAGACCGGCGACACCCTAGGGCGTCGTGACGCACAGTTTGCCCTTATCGGATTGAAACTCCAATCTATCCGTAATCGGCAGTCCATATATCAGAAAGTCCAGCAAGAGTGGCGTCTTAGACCATTCAACCATTCACTGAGTGCTTACAAACTCAAATGCGTGCTAAGAAAACGATTAAATAAAACAACTGCGCGTCTGATATGAAGAAGGGGTCTTGTTTTGTTTTTTCAGCGCGCGACTATACATCCAAGGATTTTGATTATTTCCTCTCTGTACTCTCCTACTTCCTTACTTGCCTCCTCCAAGTTGAGACGTCCAGTGCGTACACACACCTTCGAACACTTGTATACGGCGTACAATCGGGCGGATACGGTTGTGATTACTCCCGCTCATAATACTCGAGGTTTAATACACACGTGGGTCGTTAGTGACAACACTTAACGGAGAACAGTGGGCTATGAGACAACTTGTCGTTTTGTTTGTGCACTGCGTTAGGGAAATAATCACGCTTAATGAGTTGGCGAGGAATGAAGATGAATTTTGAGGAAGTGTAGCCACATTTGCAGAGAGAGAGAGTAGAAAATCGTTTAAGAAAAACTTAATTATACCTGACCGGCATTCGAAGCCCGGTCTCCCAACTATCGGCAGTCTAGTCTAGTGCGAGAGTAGTAGTTGTAGTATATTGAATGCAGAAGAATAAATTCTATTCCATCTGTCTTCTATTAAAACAGATATTAAAGAGATTTGCAATAATAATGAAAAATACTACTATTCTCACACACAAAAAATTGTTTTGGGAAAAACAAATTATGTTTAACAAAAATAAAATGATTTTATATATTTATCAACTATTTTATGATTAAAACAAGTAAATTAACTAATCAATATTTATCTCCAAAATTTCTCAAAAGTTTTCCGTGCGAGTTCTGTACCATTTATTTTTCTAGGTATGTAAAGGGTTCCGTAGGTTAAACGTTTTGTGAACCGCTTCTTTAGACGACAATTCAACCACCGATGCGGGTATTTGACAGTTCAAATGTACCTCTCCGTGGTAAAGAGGTCGACCACAAGCTTAGAGGGTTCTTGGTTCTAGGCTGGGTGATGATTATATTTCCTCGTCACGTCTTACTACCCATCCGAGTTAAACGCGTTTAGTTATGCTGATCACCTAAGGATGATAAAGGTAGAATATGCCCCGCCTCAGTGTCCACGCTACTTTCGCAGTAGACTAGACTGCCGAAGATGGGGAGATCAGGGTTTTATCCTGGTTGGGTGCATTAAGGATGGTTTTATTAAATAGTTTTCCACTCTTCCTCCCCGCAAATGGGAATATTCTCCCTCTAAATTCTATCTTTCTAATTCTAAACCCATTAGTTTAATTAGTACATAGGCGTATAGCCCGAATGGATAGTAAGACTCAGTGCTAAAAAAAAAGTAAAATGTTATTAATTCTACCCACAAAAGAAATATGTTTGTATTTTCTAAAAGTTGCTCCAAATAT
>CABFOW010005291.1:0-34542 GCA_902141385.1 Timema californicum | reverse complement strand
GGTCCCGGCAAAGATTTATCTGATTACCAAACCCTTCCTTCACCTCTGACAAGACATCTTGTGAATGTGAGGAATGCCAGGCCTCCACCGTGGTTCGGATTCCACGTTAAACTGTAGGTCCTCCATTTCATCTCACAATCAACCTACCATTACACATTAGCGTAAGTGCGTATAGCCCGAACGGGTAGTAAGACGCGGTGCTAATAATAATATAGCAAAACTCTTTTTGGTCAAAATAAATCAAATATGGTTTCAGTAAAAACATAAGATTTTAATTTTCTTCACATTCACATATCTGTCATGACTCATGAGCATAGAGACATTTAGAGAAACTTTTTAAATTAAGAGAAAACCTCATTACAATCCAAGACACCCTTGACATATAGGTTTGTACTGAAGCAGTGCGGTATTTTATTTATTTTGACCAAAAAAATGTTTTGCTATAAAAACTTGTGTAATAATTACGCTAATGGTTTTAAGGATTAGGAAGGCGAAAAATCATTTTGATAAAACCACCCTCAGCACACACGACCAAGATTCGAACCTCGATCTCCCCATCATCAGCAATCTAATCTACCGCGAGACTAGTAGAGGGTTAGACCACGCGGCCACCGAAGCAGGTACATTACTAACTAAGCAGACTAAGAATATAATAAATACAATTGTAATTCCCCACCCAAACCGCCCCTACACCCCGTCAATGTGGCATTTCCAGTTTTCGAATAAGTTTTCTTATGAAAATTAGACTGTATAAGTTAGTTTTACAAAAGAGGGCCGAGAAAGGATGGGGGGGTGGGGGTGGACACACGGCAACTAAGTATTTGCATTCCCCGTAATTTTATTCTCAATGAAAATACTTTCGAGAAGCCACAGATAAGGACCGGCTACACGGAGCCGTACCGCACCGGCGCGGACGAATCGTCGAGAGAGCATCGCTCGGTGCGAATCTTGTAACCAGGCACCAACCACCGGAAATAAATGTTCGGGAGCTTCCAAACTTTGTTTTCATGCTAACCACTAAGCACTGTAGGAATGGGCGAAACAGTGATTTTACGATATCGGTGATCACAGTGACCTTGATTTTAAAAGAACAGTGATTTATACCAGTGATTGGCAAGTCACTGTGTCAGCACTTGTAAACTAGGCATTTCTTTCACAGCCGTTGCACGTGTGACGCTGTAGTCATTGTTTAAAACATTACGTAAAAGATAAACAATATTATATACAACATTCCATTCGGCTCTCGGGCTAGAAAATGCGGTGCGGATCAGCTCCGTGTAGCCATAGCTTTACCCGGTGGGTGCGAGTTGAATTAAAGTGAAAGTAAATAGTATATAATTACTGAATTAATACCTGGTACCGGAAGGTGATAACACCACTTACCCAGGTACATGAGTGTACTAAACGGGGTCAGGTGAGCGTTGTCTTGTAAGGCTAGCTCCCACGAGACTATAACAATGCGGACACCCACCCGACGCGGCGGCGGCCTAGCGCCAAGGTCGTCATTGACGGGTGGGTTTAGAGTTCGAATTCTAGCAGGGTGAACCGGGAGATGGTATCCCTCCTTTGATTTATTAATATGGTTTATATCCTCTCTCCATTCTAGTGTGGTCAAGTTAACTTTAAACCACCCTCCCTATCCTTATATCTTAGGTTAAGCGGTTAATAACACTTTCGTTGTCGGCCTCGGTGATCTTGGGGTAAAGTGCTTGCCTCAGGATCCGATGTTCGGAGGTTTAAACTCAGCCGGGGTCGATGGGGGAAATACCTTTCCCAGCAAAATTGGTATGCTTTTTCGCTCTCGTTCATAGACATTCTCGTGTGTTGCTATAATCAGACGGTTCATAAAGTGCACGTTAAATATCTCAAGTAAATAAAAATTCTTCAGTTTACTTTATTGTCCATCCAAAGAGCTACAATTTCAAGCTTTCAGTTAAATGTCGCAACTTAACAAATATTACAGTATCTTTAATAGATAAAAAAAAGGAATTTCCCAGTTCCTCCCCCCCAAAATCACTGTGTTTTCCCGGTTTTCCACGTGGGTGGCAACCGTGCATACACTAACTTACCCCTTCAATCTCTTAAAAAAATATATCTGCTATCTTGTAAAGCCAAAAACGATCGCTTTGTGTGTTAATAAATCCTTAGCTGTAAAATAAACAAAGACGTGAAATAGGGGGGATGGGGTGGAGGACATATAAAGTTACACCCAGACCTCCCCAGTGCACTAGGACAAGATTTAAACCCCAACCTCCTCCCAAAGAACCAGGTTCGAGATTCAAACATCAACCTTTCCTTACTCGACGATCCTTCCCAAACCTACTTGACACGAGATCATTCAAGTCGACCACTTCTCGGTGCACGAACCAGGTAGTGGAATACCGTTTTTACTTCAATTCACTTCACTTCACTCGGGGAGGGGAAGTGAAACTACAACATGAACGACAACACTTACTATAAAACGCAATATTTAAATAATTTTAAAAAACAACCATAAATTAACCGCATGAAATGTGTGTCTTAAGGTGCGTTTAGACAAAGCGAGCGGATTTTCATTCTTCACCCACAACCACAAATTAACCGCGACCCATGTCTGTCTTAAGGTGGGTTTAGACAAAGCGAGCGAATTTTCATTCTTCCCCCCACTACGCCTAAATTCTCTTAATGTAAAAGTGTAGCGAGCATGCTTTCGGTGCTTGATTATGTTCGCCTAAATTGTCTAGAATGCTCTAAGAATGTTCGCTCGGCTGGTATAGACGACGTAAGAGCATGCGAACAGTTACGTGGAGCATTCTTTCGGGTTCGAACGCGCAAGCTCGAATGAGCGGTTTTATCAAAGGATTCTTTTCGTTCGGTGAAAGTTAACTACAAGTTTGCCAACCTGATAAGTAATAATTTCGGACGGAGAAAACATGGATTGGAATAACCTACAACCTTTAGAACATTATAAAATAGTATAGATGTCTTTGGTTCCTACGTGTGGAGAATACAAAACTAAATTCAATAACAGAATATGCATGGAATGCCATTGGACATATGATGAAATATCGAGTTTATGAGGTAAAGAAGAAAATAAAATAAATTCTAGCATCTTACTGACGATAACGGAAAAAAAAGTATGCTACCGAAAACTTACAGTGGGGCATATAAATCAAAATGGTGTAAAACCACTTTGCAATTTTTTGGGCAAGTATAAAACAAGTGGTAAGGTATTGTACCTGAGTATTCTCTCGCTAGGTCTAAACCTGCGTTGTCGACAAGCATTCGCCTGCATTTTCTCGCACTCGCTGTTCTACGACTAGCTCTTTTGGTGTAAAGGAGTTAGGAATGATCATTTACACTAAACGAGCGTGAAAGAATGATCTTGCTCTTGTTCGTTTGGTCTTAAACCCACCTGACAATTATTCAGGCGAACATCAACGTTGATCCGCCGTCCAAAACGTAAAAGGAGTGCTAATGTTTTGAACAAGTGGTTTTGCACGGATGGAGGGCTTATGTAAACTCTTAATTGGACGTTAGCGTGCGATGTAAAGAGATATCGTGCAGCTAAACGTTAAGTGGGTAGGAGAGTGCGGGGGAGAGAACAGGATACGATAGTGATCCTTTCTGTTTGAGTGGTAAGGGGAAGGTTCTGTTTTTTTTGTAGGGGTGGTACGTGTCAAGAGCCCACGAGAACAATTAGTTTCTCTGATATTAAGGCGATTGACCCTTTTCATTTGGCGTGGAAATGTAGAGCCATGGTAACAAACGGTTATATTCGATAATTTTTCATTCTTTTGCAATTTTCTTATCGGAATGTAACACCTAATAATTATTGATACATTATCTTAGAAGAGGCGTTAAGAATATTTACTATAAACATTCACTCGTTTTCGGGTAAACTGATATTTCCAAACGTATGATTCTCCCGTAAGACCTGTCTGGTAGCCAGCGCCATCTAGTTTCCGTGATCCATCTGTTCTTGTTGGCGCGGAAGGATACTTTGGTAGGTTGTGAAGCCATGCCTCAACTTTTACCCTCCAACCCACCATCCCACAAAATAGGTTTTAGACTTGCCCTCGACAGAGCCAAGGGCCCTAAGGTGGAGATGTAGGGTGCAAGAGAAAGGGGGTTTTGCTGTTTTTTGATAAAAACTATTTTTGGTCAAAATAAATCAAATATTGTTCCAGTATAACCGTAGAGTTTAATTTTCTTCATATGATAACCTCAACATTTCTTGAATATACTTATGTGAAGGGTATCTTGTAAATCAATGATACATTTTGTAGATATCATCCTGTGGATAAAATGACACTCTTATGTTTCTACTGGGGAAATTAATGTCAGAATACTCTACTGGGATTCTAGCATCGACCTCTTAGTCACCGGAAAGCCTTTGTCACCATGTACATTACATCACATTAAATAACCAATGATAAAATATTAATAAAAATTTCTACAAAATTGTACATACTTTCTCATACAAAAAAAAAAGGTCAAAAATCTGTTATCAGTAAATACCCTCAAATGATTATTTTTAAAAACTAACATATTTTTACTCAGCATGTAAATAACTTCCCAGATACCAATTTCAAATAAAAATGCTAAAGTTATTTTTGAAAAATTTCCAATTTTCCAATATTCAAGAAATCATTAAATAGCCCCTAAAAATTCACCCCCTCTTCCTAAAATAAGAACACTGCCATATGTTCAGCTCTTCCCAGATATACATTTTAAAGTAAACTGTGAAGGTCGTTTTAGATTTAAAAAAAAGGTTGATTTTTTTATATTAGTAAACTAACCAAGTTGAAGGCTTTGAATAAAAGCTACGCCATTTAAGCTGTAACCCAATGGACATAGAGAATTGTAAGGCACTTTTTTGGGTTCAGGGACACATACATCTTCCAAGATCCACTGTAATCTTGAGGCCAAACATTTTCACAAACATATAATCAAGTAAACAGGGATTTCTAGAAAATTGATACCTACTGTCCCGACATCTCCTTACCGTGGTCAAGTTACAAGTTCGGTCAGCAAAACAGTTTCGAGTTAATAAATGCTCCTTTCAGGGCCGACCAATCAATCCATTAAAACTGTATCCCTATAAACTGGTTTACGGCATTGAATCTGTTGTGTTAAGTCTTTAACTCTAACGACCCTCCCTCCCATCAACCTTTCCTCGTAAATTCCTTGTGCACATGTGCGCCGAAACTATAAACAATGGCGAGTATTAGATGTGGTCTAGTGTCTAGTGTAGTGACTAACAACCAGGGTTACGCGAGAATTGGCAAAAGCTTGCTTTTTATTTGTCCACCCAAAATGTTGGGTCAGTGTGAACATATGCTAGGAGAACTAATATATCCGAAGAAGATGAAGAGAAGAGTGTCGGTAATGATATTAGAAGTTAAGTTAGTAAGAATATTTATAAAAGTTATAGAAGTACCGTAGGGCAGTAATTAGTACTTGGAACTAGACAGCAAAATACTCCTGAAATATTGTATTCAAAAGTATGAACTAATTATTATTTACCGAACCTACTGGTTTACACAAATATTTTGTAATTTATCCAATGTTTGTTGTCATCGTTTACCTTGGAAATATATATTTATATTTTTTTTAGCACCACATCTTACTACCCATTCGGGTTTATACAAGTATGTACTAAATTACACTAATGGTTTTAGGGATTAGGAAGGCTATATTTAGAAGAAGCGTAACCGCAATTACGTGGAGGGAAAGTGGAAAACCATCTTGGAAAAAAACCACCCTCAGTACACCCGACTGAGATTCGAACCTCGGTTTCCCCGTCACCGGAAGTCTGCGGCCACAGGTGTGCGTTTAAAAATATTGAAATGTATTGCTTATTAATAAAATGTCTGGAGTAACGAATAAAAATTAGAATTCCTGGAAGCTTATCAAGGAAGAAGAAGCTGTAACATGGAATCCAAATCACCAATATATTCCAAAATAATATTTTTTTGAAAAAAAAAATCCAAGAAATTCACTTAGAATATTTACATAATGTTATCATAAAAAAATTGCATACGTCACAAGATCGTTTAATTTTTTACTAAGGGTGCTTAACGTTTAGTCTCCGGGAAAAGAAATCCCTGCTCAGCACATCAATTAAGAAATAACTTAATCCTTGAACAGGCACAACAGCCAGTCTCCAGACCAGCACTGTGAAAAGGAGAAAACTCAAATATTTTACAAATTATACATTTTTGTCGCTACGCCGAGAAATGAGCCCGGGTGTTTACGTGGGCTTTGGACTATTCTTGACAATCTATTTATTTATTGTTGGGAAACCATTCTTAGGCTTACTCTCAAAGGTAACAATCTTTAGTTTTGAAATAAACATTGTTGGGATGTATTTTAATATTTACATACAAGTTTAAGTTATAAACATACAATTTTTTTTTAGATTTATTAGTAAAACTCAAATAGGCTTCAGTTGATAAGTTAAATTTATTTTAAAACAATGACATAGCTAAAAGGAACATCGACAAAAATGTTCGTTTTACAAAAAATTTTGTTAATCAATAGAATTCTAAGGGTTAACAAAATAATGTTTAAAACTTTCCAAAACGAGTTCTGCAGTCGCGCTATCGACTGAGTCAAAGAAGTCGGCCAAACCACAAGCTTTTCTAATATCGGGCACCTTGTCAAGGCGTATTCAAAGTGCTGCTGGTGTCTGCACTCGGAACTAACGACTACAGGCAGGGGAGATAATGGTAATTCTCAAATAGGAAGTGCCTCCTCACAGCTCTTTCAAGGCTAAACAATGCTCGAGCTGGACCAAACAATGGGCCCCAGACATGGGAGGGGTCGACTCCGGCTCTGGAGAAAGTTCGATAAATTTAGAATGAAGCAATAATAAAACAGGGGTGTCCAGACACATTAAAAAAACTTCTCACATACTTTTTTTTAGAACCATCCCTAAACCCCACACAAGCGAGAAAATGCGTCAGTTTCGTACTGTCTGGATTGACGGTGACGGGGTGGTTGGAGGTTCGAACACAAGTAGGGTGTAACAAGAAGTTTATTCTTAAACGGTTTCCCACCCTACCTCCTCGCAACTGCGGATACATATTCTATTTATTCTACTTTACTCCCATTTAACCTCATTCATGTAGATATGATCATGTAGATGTCAATCTACGATCCTACCATGTTCTCTTCATCGGGTTGGGTGGTAAGACGCGAAGCATAAAGATCTAATAATTTTTTGATTATTTTTTATCTGTGCATACCTCAGTAATGACTAATGACTATCTACCAAAGACTTAGGGTTCGGCCTAACTGACAAGCGTGCGAGCGAGCGCGTTAGCAACTGGGTGGTCAAATTGGCGAGCGAGCGCGTGATTAACAGATAGCTCTCGATAGTTGTTGACGAGGAGGCAAAGGTTCGAATCTTGGCTCATTGAACTGAGGGTGGGTTTTGACAAGTGACTTATTGTTGTGGTTTTATCATCTTCTCTCCACGATAATGGTGAATCTTATTTGTAAAGGCCTACTTTGATTATAATATAGAAGTATTTTAACATATCAGTTTTACATAGATATAGGTATGGTTTATGATCTTAGCAATTAAATTAGGCCGTTAGTAGCAAGTGTGCCAAACTTATCGATAGTGGTAAAAATGAGAAGTTTTCCTATCACTCAATGAACCAGCATTAGCACTCAATGAACCAATATACAAGAGTATTGCTTAGCGCCTGTAAACTAGACTGTACCGGCTCGAGCGCGCTCCAGTGTGGCCACCTATCATTACAACCAATGTGGTCTATTTTATATTTTAATCGCTCTCGCGCTCACTCGCTGCCCCTAGGGCAGTATGCAAGAAAGTTAGTGAATACTTGTTGGACCGATAGAGTGGCCTCGAGCACACTATCGGTCCACCTTTTAACCTATGATGACGTAAGCCAACCCACGCTAGTGTCAACAAAGCATCCACTAAGTCAATTTCTTGCATACAGCCCTTAAAACTCTCTATGCCATTTTTTACTTTGTAATTTATAAGTAAATTATTGCAATCGTGAAAATTAGTATACATGTTATACATAATTATAATTTTAAAGAAAGCAATGTAGGCCTAATTTTTTACGTCTTTTGTAATATATATATATATTAAGGTCTACTCTATCTTACGATACCAAATCTCCATCCGTTTCCATCGTTTAATTGGTTTTAACCAAATAAATTTGGTTTAAATTCATACGCATGTCTTAGAATTTATTTCCGCACCACAGTGCGGATATGGTAGGAACACGATACTAAGATATAAGTTGATCGTGAGTTCAAGCCCAGACGGGATCAGCGGATTTTTCTTGAAAGATAAAAATCTGTGGTGCAACTTGTTTCGTAAAGAAAGTTAAACCGTCGGTCCCATGTCGATTGTGGCATGCAAAAGATTCCTGGCAGGTATATGATTGAAAATATCTTTCCCGGCAAAGTTGGTGGGTGGTTTCGCTCTCGCTCATTGAAATTCTCTTGCGAAATTCAGTCGGTTTAGAACGTGCACGTTAAATACCTTAAATAAATAATTACGTATTTTTCAGTCTACGATCCTACCATGTTCTCTTCATCTAACCTTGGTAGCAAATTTAGGTTCTATAATGGCACAACCTATAAGAAAAAGGTCATAGTGTAAGTAATCCATCAAGGTAAGCCTGCTACCTTTCAGGGTAGACGGATATAATTATATATATAGCACTATTGAAAAAGTGGTTCAGAGAAATTAAAAACCCTCTTCAAATAGATTCTAGTCATCAAAACGCTTAAAAATTTTCCCTGGGGAAGGCGACCGTACTTTTCTTTCAGGCGAAGCCATTTACGAAGCTCTTCCATTTCCCCTAAGCCCTGCACTTATTACCCCTACCCTAGCGGGGAATCATGCCGGGTGGTAAGATGCTACTCTCGTCATTGAGTAGCAAGCCGATTATGAGATCATCGTTCGATCACAGTCAGATGTACTGAAAAAGGGTTTTCACTAAATGGTTTTCCACTTTCCCTCCAAGCAAACGCGGCTACACTTCCTTTAAATATAACCTTTCTTCCGAACACATTAGCGTAGTTAGTACATATGCATATAGTCCGAGCGTATAGTGAAAAGAAAACTGCTGTGCTAAAAAAAACTGTAGTGAGTCACGTCCTGTCCATCCCTGGGACCGGAATGATCAGCCAATCACCGCCCCTCCCCCCACCTTAATTGCGGCACCCAAATACAATAGATTTGGAAATCTATAAAGACCTAAAAAGGGCGCGGCCCTCCAACTAAACGACAGGGCGTGAAATGGGTTCCCGCCGTCACAAGACCCCCCTCCTCCCAACAACAGCTGGACAAAGCTGGAGAAATCACCACAGATTGAGAAAACACGGATAATGAATGGACGAGGCGTGAAAACCACACCAACGAAAATAACTAAGGTAGAAAGGGAGTGCGAGTAAAGGGCAGTATTTTGGCAGTTTATATAGATTATATATATATATATATATATATATATATAGATTATATATATATATATATATTATATATATATATATATTAATAATGTTTCTCCAGTAGAAAAATAAGGGTTAAATTTTTCTTCACAAGATGATAACTTTAATTTGTTGAACATCTGTTTAAGGTATCCTAGAATTTAGTGAAAACTTTTTTTTTCTCTTCATTTAAAAAGTTTCAAATCAAAATAATACTTATATGCTCATGACAGATATTCAAATACGGTTGAGATTAATAGGTTTAGAGTGTGACCTGGTAATCTATGGGTAAGGTGTCTGACCTCTGTTCTGGGGGTCCGGGGGGTCAATCCTCGGTCCCGGCACAGATTTATCTGATTACCAAACCCTTCCTCCACCTCTGACAAGACGTGTATTAATCACAACTTGTGAATGTGAGGAATTCCAGGCCTCCACCGTGGTTCGGATCCCACGTTAAACTGTAGGTCCTCCATTTCATCTCACAAGCACACTACCATTACACATTAGCGTGCGTATAACCCGAACGGGTAATAAGACTCGGCGCTAATAATAATAATAATAATAATAATAATAATAATACGCTTAGACCGTATTGAGCTTGACTACCGAGGACGGGTAGATCATGGTTCGAATCTAGGTCGGGTGAACTTGGGGGTCCGGGGGGGTTCATAAATAGGTTTACACTCTCCCTCCACGCAAATGCGGATTCACTTCCTCTAAATTCAGCCTTTCCAATTCCTAACCCATTAGCGTAATTAGTACGTAAGCGTAAAATCCGAACTGGTAATAAGACGCGGTGATCAATAATAATAGTAATAATAATAATAATAATAATAATAATAATAAACATGATAATTGTGTGAATATTAAATACCTCTAGAAGCTATTCGTGGTTTAATGATAACCAGGGATCTGAATATATATATTTAAAAAAATGAAAAATATAAGCAAAAAACTTGTAATTAATGCACATGACTAAATCAAACAAGCTTAGTTGCAGTTTCTTCCCCAGGAATGTGTATTTTACAACCAAACAAGCAAAGAGAATAGAAAGCTCATTACCTAGATTATCTTCTCAATCAGACAACTGTGTGTTGACAAAATTTATTTCTGAGAATTTATGCATTTATAAAATATCGATGGTATTTATAAATATACTTATTCAAAATGAATGCCTTAATATCACTCTAAAATACCTAAAAATGACTAAAAAATAACTTAAAAATAGCTAAAAAATGTTTACGCAAAACCAAAAGAATACGACCTAAAAAATCCAAACTGACCTTTAAAAATACGTTTAAGCAACCAGGGGATCATGAAAGGAATATATGTGCACATGAACATTGTATGTGATGTACAAAAAAAATATATATAGTCAAATTTCATCAAACTATGGGCCATTATCTATAATAATAAAAGGAAGTGTTTGTCTGTGTGTGATGTCCAGCCAAATCTACATGCATGCAGAGATCTGAAATTGTTTACCATAGGTGGACGGAAGGGGGTCCCCGAATGCACTTCGAAGCAGGATTTTTAAATTTTTAATTAGGATATTTATGACAAATTTTTGAAGAACATATTTTTTATCTGGTTTAGAATTACGTTTCAGAGATACGGGTACCATATACGAGCTTATATAATTCTTATACCACAGTGGGTCACGGGCAACGCCGTGCAGGATTGCTTGTTATAACTAAAGGCAGCCGTTTAAATAATGTGGGGATTATATTTTTGTTAGTGTGTATAGTATTACTGATAAAACAGAAAGGGTAGCGAGATTAGGTGGAAAAAAGACACTCTAATTTGAACACCCATACGTGTTTGTTTTTAACCGCACTACTTTGCGGCAGGTGGACAAAGCCAGCTTTCTTCTCGTTTGTTACGCTTTCAGATTCAAATTTCAAGAGCACGACATTAACTTGAGTGTTACCGCAGAGTGTACTGTATGGTCTCTAACAAAACACGAACGCATTAGCATTGTTACTTCAACGCAAATATTCAGTTACCCACTGGGCCGTGAGGTGCGCCACCAAGTACTCCTAACTACGCAAGACAAGAAATGATACAGCTTGTTCTATTTATATTTATAGAAATGGGCGCTACATAATATAACATATTATTTAAATATATTGATTCTCTAACAAATGGAAATTTGGATAAACTTTTTCAAAAATACAAACTTTAGAATAAACAAAACAATTTATCGGTTGTTCTCTATTAATTTGAAATACGATATCTTAGCTTACATAACTAAAACAACTTTAGGACGTTCGAAAACAAGGTGCTTAGAAAGATCTTTGGTCCAAAAAGGAATGAGGTTACTGAGGAGTGGAGGTGGTTAGATAATGATGAGTTTCATACCGTGTACTAATCAAAGATATTGTTAGTATAATCAAACCTCTTAGATTACGGTGGTCAGCTCATACAGCGCGAATGGGAGAGACCAATGAGAAGACTTAGAAGCAGATGGGAGGATAACATTAGAATGAACCTTTAAAAGATAGGGTGTAGTGAGATTATTGTACAACTAACCAATTTCTTTTATATAGGTCTACTAAATTATAATAACTTCTAGGACTAATTCTTTAGTGCTGGTAAAAAGGCTCTTGCTCTTAGAATCCAAGATACTTGGATAAACAAGTTTGATCCTATAAGGTAGGGATTTCCAACAGCAAGCCCAGTGTATCGAGAAGAGAGTGTCGCTTCAGACCAGGGGTAAGCAGCCCTTTTCGGCCCCAATCGACTAGTGAGCTTACCAAAGGTCCGAGGATCATCCATAGTTTCTAAACGCTTCTTGTGACTTAATTATTTTGTTGATATGAACACACACTAATACTTCCTTGAACTACCGCGAATCGCTTCGCGTTCGGTATGACCACGCTCAATCCCACCCGCCGCGGATTCTCGCGTCCGTTTCTCGATCATGCGTTGAAATTTTGGCTTATAAATATTCTAACTAAGCTCACGTTTAACATTATTATCAACAATCATATCTTCATCTTCTTTAGATATACGAGTCTTCTACAATATTTCAACAATGTACAAACTATTGGACAAACAAAAACAAAACAAACAAGAATTGTAAATTTTCATGGACGCGCTAAGCTCTGGTTGAGAATCAGTGGTATAAGGTCTAGGACACGAGTCTTGAAAGTTGAGGGGTAACGTATAGTAATCCCGCAGAGCAGTCGTGTCGAATGGAATGCATAACAACTTAGGCGTTTGTATTTCCTTAAAAAATATATATATGTTCAAAGCCCGAACTTGAATTACAAAGAATACATACAATTAGTAACGAGACATGTGGCGCCTACTTTGCCAGTCCTAACCTGTTAGGATTGTACATTTTGGAAGAAATGTACCCGCACATGCGTGAAATAAGAGTATGGAAAATAATCAGTATGCCCGACAGTGATTCGATACCCCATCTCCCCGTCACCAGGCCTAACACAAGAGTGACTTCTATATCCATCGACTCTGACATTGTTTTCCTTTTGATAAGTTAAGTGAATCCACCACTATACTAAATGCCAAGGGCAGCTTCCCGGGGCTCCAGCTTAAGGAGAGGAGAGGGGGTGGGGTGCCTTAAATAGAGCACCAATCTAACCTAACGTAACATAGGAGTGACAGGAAAATAATCCCCAAACCTAGCGTAGCCTGGGCGTGGTATTACAATTGTTCACTTTTTGACAGGTACGAATATAACGTGTTTTTTAACCCGTTTCGGTGGCCGCGTGGTCTAACGCGCTACACTGGCAGTAAACTAGACTGCCAATAAAGGGGATATAGAGGTTTGAATCTCAGTCGGGTGTATTGAGAGGGTTTTTTCCAAAATGGTTTTCCCACGCAAATTCAAGTACACTTCCTATTTAATTAACCTTCATATTCCCTAAAATCATTAGCGTAATTAGTACATGTGTGTATAACCCAAACGGGTAATAAGAAAAGGTGATTTTTTTTTGTGAAAGTCACGAAAGTGCCAAAAGTGACAACAAATTAATAATTATATAGCCTTGCGGTTCATTTGATTTGGCGAATCGATGCATGAAAGTATAATCTGGTAACTTTTGTTGTTAGCTGTTAGCTACCACCACTGCTATGGTTGTAATACTATCCCGCGTTTATATAAGGGGGGCGCCAAAAAGCAATCCCGCCCGCGTGCATATTTTACCCCGGGTCGCGCCTCTGGTCATAGTTACAAAATATTGTTTTCAAAGCTAATTATGAATATGGGACGGTTTTAACTAAGGGAGTATAAAGCTCCGAAAACTTCAACTTCACTTTGATTATTTGTTCAGTTCGACTTCGATTCGAGTAAAATTCCGGATTCACCAGTTACAAAGCTCTGATTTTTTTTATAACGTTAAAAAAACACATTTATATATATTATTGAATATCTTTGACCTAGAGGGCGTCATTCTTGCAATAGACTGGTCCGCCGAATACGGGTACGTAGGGGGTTTGAATCCCTGTTGTGTGTACTGAGGGTATTTTTTTTCGTAAAAGGTTTACCACTTTTTCCCCGCAAATGTGGGTACGCGTCTTCTAAATTCAACCCTCCTTACCCCAGTTTATTTTTTATTTATTTTTTAGCATCACGTCTTAATACGCTTATGTACTAATTACACTAATGGTTTAGGGATTAATAAAGTTTTAATTGAGAGGAATTGCACCCGAATTTGCGTGGAAAGCCATTTAGGAAAAAACACCCTCAATGCACCCGACTGGGCTCGAACCACACTCTCTCCGTATGCGGCAGTCTTTTCCAACACGAGATTAGCGCGCTAGACCACGTGGCCACCGAAGCCGGTCCTTAGCGTTTTATATATAACCCGGACAGGTAGTAAGATGGAGTGCTAACTGATAAATATATATGTATATACTCTTTCGTTCTCTCTCTTTGTATATATATTATATTTTTTTCTCTGTAAATAAACATACCTAAATCATATATCAAGGTATCAGAAAAATTATTTGCTAGAAATGTCAGTAAAGTGTGAGGCCTTGTACCTTGACGGACCTAGCTTTAAAGACTTGTTGAACCACTGGGTGCTTCAAAAACCAACCACAACATCTCCGAGGGACATCCTTAAAAAAAACAGCACGGAGGAACCTCAAGTTACTTTACACGGCTCTCTCTCTCTCTCTAGGGGGTAAGGGAATGTTTAAAAGCGAGGAAAACCTTTCACGAGCGTATCAGGAGAGTAAATAGAAGGAAGAGGCTTTTAAGAGGAAGTAATGCTTCACAGCGGTAATAAGCGAGCCGAGCCGCCGCGTTAGTTTTGGGAACAGGGAAACCCCACTAACCCCCTTTATCCCTCCAACCAAAGCAAGGGATGCTACCGACAGAGTGTATATATATATATATTTAAAACAACATTGCAACCTCTGAGAAAAAAAAACTAATATGGATCATAGCCAAAGCTGGGTGTCTACAAACTTAAACAAACCAAGTTTTTAATGTATTTTTTATGGCTCTTTCACTACCTAAGCAGAGGTATTCATGACTCAATTAAAATACTAGGTATACAAAAATAGTTTAAGCACTATTGTAGAGTTCTGGGGGGAAAATAATAGGTATATATATATATATATATATATATACCCGCCTCGGTGGTGTAGTTGGCTAACGCGCTAGTCGTGTTAAGCTCGACTGCTGAGGACGGGGAGATCGAGGTTCGAATCTCGGTCGGGTGAACTGAGGGGTTTTTTCCTAAGTGGTTTTCCACTCTCCTTCCACGCAAATACGGGTTCCCTTCCTCTAACTCATCCTTCCCAATTCCCAATTCATTAGCGGAGTTAGTACTTAAAGCATATGACCCGAATGGGTAGTAAGACGTTGTGCTAAATAATAATAATAATAATAATAATAATGAGTATATATAAATACATTTTTGCAGACAGCCTTAATAACATTTTACTATATTATTAGTATTATTTTATCGATTTTGATTTTATCAAAAGTTACAAACGCAGACGACATGATTTAAAAAAAATCCATTACTGTTTCCTGCCTATGGCCTGGGCCAGTTTTTTTATTAAAGCTATGCATTTTTTCAATACTGGGTTATGCTCTCAGGCTCTGTATGGAAATTTTAGAATATTATTACTTGTTTTTCACACTAGACAATAGTATCAGTAATTATCATTTCCAATCTCTTTCAAATTTCAATAAAGGACGTTTTCCAAAAGGTGAAGCATGAACATGAAATGTTTTCGGTTTGTTTTATAATTTCATGCTTGTAAAGTTCGAATGTTGCTACTGAATTTTCATAATATTAGTGTTAACATTTTTATGGAGGGGGTGGGGGGGGGGGTCCATAATGCATTTTTTTCTGGTGAAAGAAATCCTTCGTTCTGAAAAGTTTGGGAACCCTCACATTAGGCCATGCGACCACACCTAAAGGTTAAAGCTTTATTAAAATTTGTATTGTATACACACAATAACCGATATTTTGTTTTCCATTTTTAATGACAACCCGGGAAAAGTTACTTTATTTAGACCATGGCCCCCTAAAGAAATATAAGGCGGGTGAAAATTTGGGAAACACTGCTCTATACAAATTTAATTAGAGGTGTCTCAAACTGTGGAAACTGCGATATTTCTTACAGGAATCACAGCTATGATGCTTCAACACTACAAATTGATCCTTAAATATAGTCAACTTTTCTGTTGTGGTCATGGTAGAATGAATGCATTTAAGGAAGGCTAGATATAGTTTCCTATGCCCTTATACTTAGCCAGAGAACTAAAGCATATTGCATAAAACATCGAGAATGAGCTAAGTTTACATTTTAAAAGATACTTTTAATACATTCAGCTCAAAATGTAAGGCTAGGAAAGGAATCTTTCAAATTAATTTTGGGCTGAAACAATAAACCACTCTTTAAATACTGAGCAAGGGCTGAAAGTCTGCAATGTGTTTCAATGCTCCAGGTGACGGGCCCCTTAATGAACGTTATTGTAATTAAAGTGTTTCTGATTGTTCTAAATTTCCTAGTGCAGCAATATTCTGCGATTTGATAACACCCAAATTTCCCTTTAAGAGCGATACTAGCCGGCATTCTCAAATTGAAGCATACTGAACTGGGCAAACTCATAGACTAGGAAGTAATAACTTTTCACCATATATATTTATATATATGTGTGTGTGTGTGTGTGTAAGTGTGCATAAATTGTTTTTACAAGTGCCTTAATGATAGTGGGGTTACTAGCTCCAGGGACTTTGTGTGAGCTGAGAATAGCCTGTACTAAAACCCAATTTAGCACACTGTTAGGAGAACATTCTTAATCAGATTTCGAACCAAATACACAGTTTTTGCAGTCAACGTGGATTGCATTTTAGTATATTAAGTATTATTTATTAGGGGTTGATTTAAAAAAAATAAAAAGTGACAGCTACACATCACATGACTTATGTGAGAATAGATCTAGTAACTTTCCTAGCTGTAAAATAAGGGTCTTCCTACGAAAATTTGAATATTGATGTTCCAATGATGGAATATCAACACATTGACCATGGCAGAGGTTTGTGTGCAGTTATCCTATCAATAAAGGGGGGAAAACCATCCTAATTATTTGCTTTGTCTTTGGAGAGGCGCCCCTGTAGTTGCCCACGTGCCCGAGGTTGGTCACCCCCCCCCCTTCCAGTTCTCTACCACTCTCTGGAAGGGGAGAGAAGGGAAACTGGAGAGCTCAGCATTGTTCTCTCAGTTGTATCTTTACTTCCCACACGAGCCAATTAGCAGCTGCCCTCAGGACAATGATGATGATGGAGCAGTTGGAAAGGGAGAGGGTGGGTTGGTCTGGTGATTAAAGGGAATGTTTTCAGCAGACTACAGTGCCAGTATTGGCTATCAGAGACAAATGAAGGAAGGTGATAGTGAGGGACTTTATTAACTCTAGTCCATAGAGCAGGAGTTATTAATTAACCTTTTTATTACTACAGACCTCCAATAGATTACCCAATATGTCCCCATAGCCTCTTCTGAAGACTGTTAGAATAATAATAATCTTAAACCCGCTTCAGTGGCCAAATTTTTTTCCACTCTCCCTCCAAGCAAAAGTGTGCACATTCTTTCATATTCTTCATTTCTACTCAAATAGTGTAGTTAAACGCGTACAGTGTTTATTACATACACTGCAACACCACTATGGTTATTAATGACTCAATCTAATAGTAAAGGCCAAGGAGGAAACATTAGAGGATGTGCACCTACAATAGTTTGAAGAGAAGATAAAAATATCAAAGCAATATTCATACATGGGAAGCTGCCCTGAGCTAAAAAAATGTGGTAATATGGGCAAGTAAAAAATGTATCTTTGGTTTATTTTTTTTTGTGAAAAGTATATTAGTCCTACCACTCTTTTCTTTATTTTCTTTTTAGTTTCCTCTTTTACTTTTAAGGGAAAGTCATGGTGGTGACTTCAAATAAAATAAATAAATCACAGAAGTGATACATAAAACCCACTAAAACAGTAGTACAATGTTATCTTAAAGTTTTCTGTTGTGAACCTGTAAACATAATCTCTATAGGAAATATTTTTTTTTTAACTAGGCAGGAAAATGTCAATACCTTTCACCTATATTTTGTGTGAACAATATTTTAAAATATAAAACTATTTCTTAAATATTTTGAGATTTTTAAAAGCAACTCATCTCAGCGATCTCCCATGTAACCTCTTAACGATGGGACACAAAATGAATACATCGTCCTTGAACACTAAATATAATAACCTAAAAAAAATTACCTTAAAAATTCTTAGTATCAATTTAAATGAAATGTGGGATGTAAAATAAAATAAAATTAGTGCTAACTTAAGATAAAACACTGTTGTAATAAAATTTGGACCTCTTTAATAATGGTTTAAGCATGATAGATGTGTTACATACTAAAAAAATCAAAACTTTTCGTTTCAGTTTCTAGGCTGAAAACATAAATTTTACCGCAGTAGATTACTTTTACACTGTTTTATCGATTAAAGTGTCTAGCTTTACTGGTTAAAATTTTTACCCCCCTCCAACTCATCAATTCAAGCTAATATATATTTAATTAGATTATTCCCATTCTTCAATTGTGGACATTTATGAATATTTACTTACACCTGTGATATCATAGTACCAGTTTCATATTCGGACTACGTATGCCTCAAGTGTGGCCTTATAGGCCTACTGAATACAAGATGACACCTACCTAGACCAGAAAGACCTAGAAAGAGAGAGTTTTGGTAAGTGTTGGCTTGTATTTTGGTAGTGCCGACTATGAAACTGGTCCATTCCATGCTGGTCTAGGTAGGTGTCGTCTTGTATTTAGTATAGCGCCGCACTAGAGGTGTACTAAGTCTGACTATGAAACTGGCCCACACTCTGAGACATCATTCTCACAATAGAATGGGATGCAGGTTACAAGAAAAATCGAATATTGCCCTGGGGGAACTTGGAGATGGTTTTCCATATGTGACTCATCATTGTAGTTTCCCCACATCCCCCTCTTCAAACTAATGTGGGTGCAATTTTTATAAACAACTTTCCTCATCCCTAGCCATTAGTTTAAGCTGTCACTAATCTTTGTGTTAAACAAAATCGTCGTGGTGATGATTATGATAATAATATTAATGTAAAATATGATTTTCTTTTAATCATCACATCTTACTACCAGTCCAGGCTATAAACATGTATGATAATTACTCTAATGGGGCATGGGTTGAGAAAAGAAGCATTTCAGAGGTAATCTACACACATTTGCGTGGAAGGAGAATGGGAAACCATTTAGGAAAAACCACTAAACCCAAAGGGTATTCGAATCTCGATCTCCCTGTCATCATCATCATCATCAGGCCAGTCTAACATGAGAGTGACACCTTAGGCCATTCTGCCACTGGGTTGGGAAGAATTAATAATGATATTAAAAACGTTTGAGCTTATATTTTCTGCAGTGTGTTTCCTTTATGCATTAATGTAGCCAACACCATTTTAAAAGGCAGCTGATGTTTTTATTTGCCAGTAATTCCACACCGTGTGAATAAAATGCTGGTGACCTGGTGGTCTAGGGGTAAGGTGTCGGACTTCTGTGCTGGGGGTCCGGGGTTCAATCCTCGGTTCCGGCACAGATTTATCTGATTACCAAACCCTTCCTTCACCCATGACAAGACGTGTATTAAACACAACTTGTGAATATGGGGAATGCAAGGCCTCCGCCGTGGTTCGGATTCCACGTTAAACTGTAGTTCCTTCATTTCATCTCTCAATCATCCTACCATTACAAATTAGCGTAAGTGTGTATAACCTGAACAGGTAGTAAGACGTGGTGCTAATAATAATAATAATAATAATAATAATAATAATAATAATACTAATAATAAAATGCTTGTATGGTCATGGGTATCCTATTGTTTGTTTCAGTATATCCAGTACAAAGTAGCCGTGCCTGACCTGACAGAGTTTACTCTGTGCACTTGGAGCAAGTTTTACAACCACTCCAATGATCACCCTCTCTTCTCGTATGCAGGTTAGTAAAAATTACTCTCAAACCACCCCTCATTTAACTTGTAAGTTTTAAATTTACCTTGAGTTTATTTTAATAAGAAATAACTTAGATGAACACTTATTCCTGCAATTGCGTTAGTGGGCACACAGTATAGGGCATCAGTCTCGTCTTTTATGGTTTGTCAATGTTAGGAAGGCCCGAGTTCAAATCCAGTCTGGGTGTCGAGGTGGTTTTTCCATAATTGTTTCCCACTCTTCCTCTGTGAAAATGAGGGCAAATTTTTTAATTTGCCTCTAGATTATACCTCTCCAATCCTTATTCCAAACATGTAGACAGCTCATATGAGAAAAAAAAACCTAATTAATAAATGTTTTATTTCATTTAACCTGCCTTGGTGGTGTAGTTAGCTAACGCTCTGGTTGTGTTGAGCTCGACTGCCGAGGACGGGGAAATCGCGGTTCAAATCTCGGTCGGGTGAACTGGCGGTGGTTTTGCCCTCTCCCTCCAAGCAAATGCGGGTAAACTTCCTCTAAAATTCAACTTTCCCAATTCCTGATCCATCAACATAATTAGTACTTAAGCATATAACCTAAACGGGTAGTAAGACGTGGTGCTAAATAATAAGTTTGATTCAAATAGATTTTCTATAAGTGTTGTAAGAAAAAAAATAGCGGGAATTTGAACCGAGCAATTGTAACGATACCCGCCTCGGTGGCGTAGTTGGCTAACGCGCTTGTCGTGTTGAGCTCGACTGCTGAGGACGGGGAGATCGAGGTTCGAATCTCGGTCGAGTGAACTGGGGTAGTTTTTCCTAAATGGTTTTCTACTCTCCCTCCGCGCAAATGCGGGTTCACTTCCTCTAATTCAACCTTCCTAATTCCTAATCCATTAGAGTAATTAGTACTTAAAGAGTATAACCCGAACGGGTAGTAAGACGCAGTGCTAAATTGTAACGAGGTGTACGTGTTGATAGTACCAAGCCAAGCGCGTGCCATCTACTCATGGGTGTCCAACACCGCACGTAGCAGCTACTTCAGTCTATCGGTGTCGGGCCACACCTTCTACCGTCTCAACTATCCCTTGAGGCTCAACCGCTGGTATCACTCATGCCAGTCTTGGAATGGACGTACCGGCGAGTGGCAGGCGTGGGTCAACGGAGAACGCATCGGTAGAGGCTTCCACAACAGGGTGAGGAGGAACAAGCAACTGTACTTTTATTTTTTAACTTCAGCTGGCAAATTACATATGTCAAGAATTTGGGGGTATAGGGGCAGAAAGTGAATCCTTTTCTTGAATTAGCTTTGTGTAGCTTGCTATAATAATTTTAAGTACAAATTTAGTTTATTTTTGAAAAATCTTTGCCCATATGGGCTAGATGTAAGGATGGTCCAATAAAGGATTCTAAAAGCCCTGGCTTGACCTTAAATGGTGTCTAAACAAATTTATTATTTGTGAACTATATGAGTTATCCCATTATTCAGATAATATAGGTTAGTTTGGTCAGAGGTGTAATAATATTATGTGTTGGCTTAGTGCAACACATTAAATTAATATAATAACATTTTTAAATAAGACTGATAGCACTGTGTGAATATTGTATCCACAGCTTGTGGGTTATGTCATCCCGGGAGGTGGTATCCCCATCACGGGGCAGGAGCAGAGACAGTTTGGCGGTGGTTTCCTGGAGGGTCCGGGCGCACCCACCGGCTCTGGCGGGATGCTGGGCGAGATCACCCTGCTGCATCTTTACTCCGCGGCACTTTATCCAGGCAAGGCCCACAAGGACCATAAGCACCACCATGGCCACCACCACGCGGTTACCCCTGCAAATAGTGTGCCTCCCTCTGCCACCACTCCGGCCCCTTCTCCCTTCCCCCCCAACCCATTCCTGGTGGGTAACCAGCTGGTTTCTAACCTCAACATCCAAGCGCAACTTGGACGGACACAGCTCGGGCCCAATGGTGTGTTGGCGAACACCAGATTACCTCAATTCGCGCAGCTTGTGCCCAACGGCATGTTGACAAATGCGGTGGCTCCTCAGTTCCCACAGCTCGTCCCCACATTGTCCCCGTCCCTCCTGGCTGCGGCACAGCTTTTCCAACAACACAAGCTGTTCAAGAGGAATGAGAAGGAGTCTTCCACCAACCAGAAGACGACCACAGCAGAGCCCAAGTTTCATGATATTTTGGATGACCAAGGCGACGAACATATCCTCATCAAGAGGAGCAACAATATGACCACCTTGGAGCTCACAAAACGTCCTACAAGAGTGGTGACAGCCGCACCATCACAAAAGTCATTGACAAAGAAGCGGCCGAACAACATGGATGAGACTAAACTTAGCGACGAAAAAGGTGCATTGGAAAAAGAGATGGTCTCATTGGGTAGTGACGAGGATAGCAAGAAAACACAGACCAAAAGAGGTATCCTCTTGGGACTTGCTGGGACACCTTATCTCACTGACGATTACTTGGGGGGCATCAGACTGTTAGGGGGCGACTTCAACCAACAGGTGCTGCAGTCACCAGTGGTCCCCGAGCAAGAAAATAAAGACTATCCTAGAGAACCTGCGGAGGATGAGGTGAAACAGGTCATGAACATCTGTTCTGGATGCTCCCCTGAACCCTTTAAGAAGGTTGAGGTCATCTCATGGAGGGTGACACCCAAAAAACTGTACTCTGGAGCATTGTTTGTTCCAGCGCACCAAGAGTGTCGTAGGTTCTGAACAAAATAATGAGAGGAACACTCAAGAATTGCTTAGTGCCGAAAACATGAATTAGTTTCAACTAGAACAACAATGAAAGACTCACATCTAGTGATCCATAAGTTTGAAACAGTGATTGACTAACATACTTTTTTTTTAATATTGAGATTTGTTCTTTGTTAGAGATCACTTGCTCGTTCAAAACAGGACCAAAATATTGTGTTAGGGTCTAAGATTTCAAGTGTTTGCCGGATTTCAAAAGAAATATTATATATATAGAATGAGAGGTAGTTTCATAAATAAAGAGTTTGGACCTAAATATACTCATAAATTGTGTTTGTTTTTTGAAAGAGCTGTTTATTAAAATAGGTTGCCCTCTGAGGTAGGTGAGTGGATTAGAGGAGAAAGTAAAGTACAGAGAAACTTGTCACATGACATTATTTCTTAATATTATAGAAAAGCCATACAATTTTGCATTAAAAGGGACTTTAAAAGTTAATCACGTTTGATTGTTTTTTAATTTCTAAGTAATAACATTTAATAAGGGTATTTTCAAAAATAGCACTCTTGAATAAAATGGTTTGAAGAGTTTAATTTGATTTATGTGAGGACTTTTAGGTTTAAATTTACAATTATCATATCAAGAAAATCCATTAAATAATTATTGTTATTTATTTGTTAATCAATGTGTGGATATATTGTATACACTTACATTTTTATAAAATGTGTTTCAGATTATGTGCCGTTCAGAAAATTGGTTAAATTTGATATTTAATTGCATTTAAAAAAAATAGGTGTTATAAATTATAGATATAAATGAAAATTGAGCTATGTTTCAATATTAATCTTGCAAAATTAATATAAATTATGTTAAAATACAGTTCAATACTGAATAGAGACAGATATAGCTAAATTTAAATTTGTTCAAAAGTCAGTCTATTTTGTTATTAGCCTGAGTACAAAAGAGGTATATTTAAGTCTCATAGTAAATTAAGGAACAATTTTTCGTTGAAAAAAATTTCAAATTAAATATTATGAAAGAAATTAAAAATAGGAACCAAACCCATTTAAAATGTAATATATGATAATAAATAAATATTTATATATAAATTAAATGTGTGTTAAACTATTTTTCCTTCTGAATAATGTAACAAACTGTAAGTAAATTGAAGTAAATATCTTTTTCATATTCTGTGCCTTTTATTGGTTCCAAAATTATATATTAAAATTAACATAAGCTGAGGATTACATACTGAACAAATATTCTTCAAAGATATGTTGACATGGGAATTGAACCTGGAATATCTGGCTCGACATGCCAAAGTTTTGTCACTGAGCAGTTTCTGATTGGTCCTGGGATAAAGGTGTCTCATTATATTTTAAAGGAGATATTTGATGCATTGAATGAAACTATTCTACATAATCGGTAAATATTGCGGGTGATGAGCCCCGAATAACAAAATGATCAGAAATATTTTGTTTTGAAAAAGACTCTTGGATTTGTAAAACAAAATGTGTGAACACTTTGCCATAAATAATGTAAGGAGAAGATATTTTTATTTTGTTTTATTCGTAATTTAATTATCTAAAAAGGAAATCAAGCTTATAGGAATAAACTTCATTTGAGTTGTGTCATGTAATTTGAAAGTTGAATCAGTGTATACATTACTATAGAAATAAACATGTTCTTTCATTATCATAACAAAATTTATTTCCTTTTTATATGTCAATAATTAATGCCCACCATAATGTGTGGTTAATTTAACTATTTATGAGTAACTTGGCAGACCTGAAAATTATGTTACTATATCCAAGCATTAATCATTTTGTGGAGTTGATTCTATTTTCCTGGGTGTCACTAAAATATGGTTAACAATGAATATTTAACTGATAGGTTCCTCGAAATAGCCCTTGAAAGTTCAAAGGTCTTAGGTATTTATTGATATTATTATATTAATAATAATTATTACTGGCCAATGGTCCTATATTCCTTCATTTATTTTCTTTGGTAACAGATTAAGACTGACCAATTATATAATACAAGTAGGTACATATAATATTTTATAGAGGCTAATATATATATTATTTAAATATGAAAAAATTTCCAGAGTAGTGTTTGCCAAACTGGGGTACATGTAACCCCCACCGGTGTGCTGGGGAATTTAGAGGGTATGTGATGTACTGGTGAGTTTTATATATAAAAAAAATTTGGTCGGCAAAGTAACACAGATTTTGATGTGATGTCTTTTATAAACCTTTCTTTATCTCTGTCACATTTTTGTTTGGCATTTGGGTAATACTGCTGTAGATAATCATAAGTTAAATAACAAATTTATTTTTCCCTTCGATCTTTCCCACTGGTATTTATTTCTCTATAAGGAAAACCTCTTTTCTTTACGAGGTAATTGTATTATATTTGAAAGAAGGTACAGAAAAGGTGGATAAAAACATATGGGCCACACACAATATGGCTTTTACAGTGAAAAGATAAACACAGTTCACACTTTACATTGCTGACATTGGACAAAGAGATTGCGTCTTGAAGAAAATTGATCATTACCGCCAAACTTAGGTTTTATTCTATCAGAACGCATCAGTATTTAGTATTTTTAATTGCTTGAAAAAAAAAGTGTTTATCTTGTATCAACACAAAGTTTATTAGCAACTCCAAGGTATCTTTAAAAAAAACACACCTTAAAAAGACATTTTATCAGTTTAAATGTAATTGTCTTAATACTCACAATAAGGGAGCATTATTGATTTATTTAAGCTAATTTGTATACAATCTAACAAAATAACAGGACTTCCCTGGTCAGACTTGTTAAGGTGCCATTATTAAGTAGGTTTGTATTAAAAATACTCAAACATACTTCAAGAGGAAATTGATTATATACCTAAGATAAAAAAAAGTTCAAAATACACCATTTAAAAGTTTTTACACAATTACAAAATTGTTTAAAAAATTTGCATTTACAGCAAAGTTTAAAATAATAAATTGAATAATAATAAAAAAAGGAATAAAAATCAAAGTTGCCAAAGAGGAATATTGTAATAAACGGGTAAAAGATACTTAATGGAATTTGTGAAGTTCAGTTGTTGAACTTTGTTAAGCTAAGATTTATGTTGTTTTGGTGAAGATTAATGCAAACACAAAGCCGAAAAAGAAAGTTATTAGAGTGCTTGTTTCTCTTTCTACCCTCTTTCTATATTCAGGCATTCACCGCCTTGTCTTTCTCTCATCTTTTTCTCTTGACTACACACCTCCATGATCCTTTTATATCCCTCTCTTTCCTTCTGTTAATGTGGTTCTTTCTTTGTTCTCTGTTTCTCTCTCTCTCTCCCTCTTTCTTCTAGAACCTCTAGCATGCCAGGTCTCACTTTGGTGCAAGCAATAACACCAGAGTGTTGTATAAGAGGAGGATAAAGAGGATCTGTGGCATCAGGGGACACAAAGAAGATATATAATAGTTGTTGAATAATTACCGGCACTGTCAACTGTAAAGATTGTGATTCAAACTTTACACCTGAAAGTCGAGGAGCAATTTAATTTTTATCAAGTTTAAAATCAAAATTGTTTTTTTTAATCACCAAATCTCCCTAACCATTCGGGTTGTTTGCATATGTATTAATAACGCTAATGTGTTGAGGGTGAGGAAGGTAGAATTTAAAGGAAATGTATCCACATGTGTGTAGCGAGAGTGGTAAGCTTTTTAGGAAAAATCACCCTCAGTACATCTAACTGAGAATTGAACCCTGTCATAATAATTAACATTTTTTTTTTTACTTTCGAAGGAATTTTTATTGTCTCGTTTTCACTTCTAATATTATTATTTTTTCATATTCCCGTCTCGATATCACCTCAAACTGCAAAAGTGGTTTTAAAACATTCCTATAAACACACATTTACATTTATTTACGTTAAATTTTACAGTATGTACCCCCCCAAAGTGTATAACAGGTTGAATACCATTACTCAAGTAGATACATTTATTCTGTTTTCAAACCCATTATAATATTAACAGTTCTTGCATTTTTGTCACAAACATAAGAAAATCTTATGTTACCTTTTGTAAATAAAGAGAAAAAGTTGGTCAAATGTATCCACTGAAGCAATAATAATAAGGGGAATATTTAGGTTAACAAGACTTTTTCCAACCAATGAATTTAAATAAACAGGTGATAAAATAATATGAAATGTTTTATCAAGACAATAATGAAATATAGATGAAACTCTTGTTGATCTAAATTAATTTTTGGAGCAAAGAGACTTCAAAATAAGAATGTATTAGGAAGTTGGAAACATAAATTTGAGATAAAGAAGACATTTACAATTTTTAAACCACTCCCAATTGCCATTTTCTGTTTCTATATAAAGCATTGCAGCTGTCAAATATCAATAATCAAAGAAGATGCGCTGGATTCACAAATTTAAGATAACTTTCTGAAAAGTTGAAAATATTTTTTAAAAAAGGTGCCTAATTTTCATTTCAAATCTCTCAAACTGAACATATCCAATAACACTAAATTTATTTGCTCCTGTATCAGAGTTAAATTTTCATGAAAGGGCCTTCCTTATAAGGTAGCTGAAAAAGTTAGATCTACTTTCACATATTCATAAGCCAGGTCATGTGACTTGCAGTAATAACTTTTGATACCTAATATAAATACATTTAAATAAGACTAATTAATAACATAGAAGAATATTATCAATTTTTTCCACGAAAACATTTGTTCATATTTTTTAAAAGGCCCTTTCTATAAAAATTGAACCGTAATAATAAACAATAGAAGTTTATTCTCTCCCTACCTTTGACTTGTGTATATGTTGATGCTGGTACTCTGAGTCAAACTCGGGCTCACTGAAGTACGACTGGTCCTGGTCCCACATGGAGGGTGCCATGACACCGATGCCTGCCCCGGGGAGGACGCCCCCGTTCACATCAGCCGACTCAAAGAGCCGCAGCACCGAGCGGTCGCGTATATCCCGCAGGTGAGACCTGCCGCACGCCAGCAAACTGGCTCAGCACTCGGCAATGTTATCACACAGACATAGCTCCACTTCAAAGGGGGTGAAGGGGTTGTGGATTAAGAGGCACACAATTTTACATTTGGGATTTTTTTTTAATCACTAAATTATAAACAATTGGAATGAAATATTTGTGATATGCGATTGTAAAAGTTGCTAGTTCTTAATTTGACAGCCAGTATTTATTTTGATGAGAAATTATATTTGGATACATATATTATACTCAGAACTCTTATATTAGTTGAGTAATCTTAGCACGGTGCTATCATGATAACAGAACAAATCTGATTATCTTCAGTGGAAAACAGTGGTTCACTATGACAAAAAGGTACATGGGTTTGATTCCCTTTTCCAATTGTTCTAATTGTGAAGAATAGTATGTATCAATATACTATTCTATATTTTTTTTAAATATCTAAGTAAATAAAATTGGTGGGTCCTTTCAACGATAGTGTGCCATTTTAAATATTTAAAATTTAAATAAAGCCAAATAATCACGATAAGTATTTAAATAGGATATATTATCAATGCAAATTTATTTTAAAAATTCATTTATTTTATTACAAATGTGCCATCTATTATGGTTGCTATTTTTGCACAAACATATTAACATTATCTACCTACTTTTGTTATTATCAAATGTTCAAATAAAATTAATAATAACCACTATAATAAATATGCTCGAGTAATACAATTTATTTGACTAATATAGTAAATACAAAAAAACTTCTAATTAATTTTTTTCTTTAAGGTTGCATTTTTTTTAATAATACAATTATGCTATTCAGGTTCTCAATTTATTAATAGTAAACTCAAATAAATTAAACAAACACAAATTTAGAGTGTATTTACAATTAATAAAAACACAAGTATCATTAATCAATCACCAAGCTCACATAATACTCACCTAAGATCCTCCAGCTCATAGAACATGTCTTTATGAAGAGTCGTGAATGTAAATCTTGACGTGTGGCGAGTCGAGATACTCCATGGTGAGCTGTTTGGGGAAAGAGCGCACAAACAGAGCCTTCACCGTGTCTATCGACGTGATCTCATTTGGCAGCAGGGCGCGTTTCGTCTCGTTGCGGTACTGCAAGAATACCAGGCCTGCAACACAAGCACCAATCACAAGTGTCAATGCGACCGTGCGCTGCTGGGTTGCAGCATAAATACACATCTCACCACTCAAAAGAGATTACAGATCTGAAACATTGGGTAGAACAAGATTGAGAGCTACATTATTTAAAGTTTAGTTTCTCAAATCTGGTGTGCAAACCCCCTGGGGTAAACAAAGGATTTAAAAGTGTAAGCGACTTCCTATTAAGTTTTCATATAAGAGTTAGTTTGATCGACAAGTTAACTAAGATTTTTACATAATTTCATGGATTTTTTCTATGCATCTTTCTTTCGCTCTGTTATGGTTTTGTTTAACTTAACAATAAGGATTTATTCAAATTTGGAACTATATTTTATAAATACTTCACAGGATAGCAGTTCTTTTTTTTTTATGGAGCATTGGTTAAGCTATTACCCCAAAATGGGTATACAACTGTTGAAACTTTAGGAAATATTGTTTTAAACCATGCTGCCTTGTTGAATAGCCAAAATATGTCCCCCCACCCGCAATATTTTCTTTAAATTAAGTAAATATGAATCAATGCCATGCACTTTTCAAAAATATAATTTCAGCTTTTCAGAGACTTTTCAAGTTAGCTGTAAAAAAAAAATGTGCAAAATATTAAATGAAGTTTAATTAACTGATTATTAATTTTCAATCTTTAAATAGTACATTTATCCATTGTGAAATGAGCCTCTTTGGTGGCTGCATGGTCTATGGTGTCACTATCACAACAGACTAGACTGCCAATGACAGGAAGATTGGGGTTCAAATTCTGGTCGAGTGTACTGAGAGGGTGGTTTTTACAAAATCATACAAAACTGTTTTAATTGAATGAAAACTTCAAGAACTGAATTTTCTAATAATATATTTGAGGTGTCAATTATTTATTTTTAAATGTTAGACCTATAATATAGGTTACTCTAATTTTTTAAACTGTATTATTTTATATTAATTTGTGGTTTACATTTTTTTAAACTACGTCTCAAATTTGTTTGTATCGAATATATTTATCTTTTTCAGCGCATCTTAGAAGCTGTGTGTGTTGTATGCACATTTTTTTTTTTTGCAAATAAATGTATTAAAAGGCACACCAAATCAAATATACAACATAGAAAAGTTTTCAACCCCAAAGGGAAATTTTGAGCATATGAAAATGTTTGTACCAGCAATATATTTTTGTTCTTTGTTTATTGTTTAGTTATTTATATGTATTTTATTAACATAACTTTTTTTTAAATAATTTATATTTTAGTTTAGAGAGTTTTTGTTACATGTTATGTTAACTAATGTTAACTGCTTTGTGAACATCTAATGGTATGTTGTTGTTTATAGGCTAGAAACCCTGCTGTTTCATTACATACCTAGGTAGTCAGTTGAGTTCATTTAAAAATCAGATTTTATTTTAAATACTATTTTATTTTAGAAGCTTAAACTTTTTAAATTAATTGCAGTGTTTGATAAGAAATAATTGTGAAATTGGATGGAAGAAAATGTATGAGTAGGGGACTGCATATTAAAAAAAAACTTAAAAGAAGAGAAAAAACAAATTAGGCTCATATTTTGCTAAAAAGTTAACAAAACCTGTTGCATATTCTTTCTCAAGTAAAAGCACTGAAATGATTGACTTTGAAGCTAGCACTAAAGAAAGTATAAATGTAGGATTTGTAAGTTTGCCTTTTAATGATGTAAAAGAAACTGTTTGAATTGATAGAGGTCGACTGTTTTAAACTTAATGCTGATCCTGTTTTTTTGGAATATCTACACTAATATTAGAAAGAGGAAAGATTTGATTTTTTGTTTGTAATGGATAAACACAAAAACTACTGGACCGATTTTAGAAATTCTTTCACCAATATAAAGCTACATTATCAGCGAGTAACATAAAAAATTAATTTGTTCCTCATAAAAATGTCGATAGTCACTCATATTTTATGGTAGAGTCTATGATGATTCTTCAATATGTGTGTTGAAAATAATAATGCGAGGGGGGAGGGGGGTGTCTAATTAATGATAAAACTAGAGATCATTTGATTAAGCATGTATTTTTTTCCAATCAAAATGTTGATTATGGTGGAACATGGAAACATAATGGAATGTGCTTAACTAGTTTATTCATGTTGCCAGGGTTCTGTTTTTGTGCCCTTTGTAAACTGTTTGGAGGATCACCTCAATTTGCAACAAGTGTTTTCAATGATTAGAAGCATGCTAACCAAAGGGTAACGGAACAGGAAAATTCTACTGCTCATCAAGATTGTGTTTTAAAATCGAGGAGTTGATGAAATGAACTGTGTAGAATTGACAAACAATCACCCAGTTAGAGGAAGAGACTAGCTACTGATGGTGTGTGATTCAGAGGGTAGTTTCTGTAGTACATTTCAGGGAGATGATGAAGTGTTTAGCTCGGCACATAATGGAAATTTTATGAAGTATTTAAAGCTCATAGCAAAGTATGAACTTCTTATCTGCCATCATCTATTTATGAAAAATTAATAAAGATTATGGGAAAATCTATCACTAATAATATCATCAGAGATGTAATCAGAATTATATATATATAAATTGTGGACTTAACCCCTAATATTTTGCACAAGGACCAGTTGAGTTTTATCAATTGATATGTAAACAATGATGGTTCACCCCAAAAACACTTTGTAAAATGAATGTAAAATGCTGGACACAGCGATCATGAATTGACTCATGCTGTTTTCATTTTTAGAAAAGCATGGGTGTGATATAAAAACAATGGTCATGATTCAAACTTATAATAACGCTGCAAACATGACTGGAGCTTACTTCGATCATCAGGGCTGAGTCAAAGAAGCCCTTAATCGAGTGGGCTCTAGTGCATGTTGTAAAATGGCAAATATTTTATTTGAATATTTGCAATACTGTATATAACTTATATGCTTCCTCCGCCCATTATTGGAATACTCTTAAACACAGTTTTTACTTCTAGCTACTAAGCATTGGAATATCAAAGTAATACTCGCTGGTATTCAAGAAAGGAAGCAAAAAAACAACTAATATCAGACTGGATTAAGATTTTTAAAGCTTTAATTCAGGTGAAAGATACAGTAGTTGGAAGTTGTCAACGAAATTAGAAGGAAAAGTGTTTTTACAAAAACTTAAATCTCCTTAAATTGCCTTAATTACTATTGTTTGGAATGCTATCTTTGGAAGATTTTCTGCAGTGAGTGTATAGCTTCAATCGAAAGAAATTGACGTTTCTACACTGGTGAGCCCCCCACATTCCACTTCTTACTTTCTTTGAATAAATAAAGATATCCTTTGAATTATACACAAGTTTGGTTGAGAAAAGTGAAGACAGTCAAACTAGATCATGGCCCAAACTAACAACAAAAAGATAGCAATTTTTTGATGAGTCTGATTCTTATTCTGAACAGCAAAACTAGGACTGTCATTCCCAATATGATTCAAATGGAAAGTTTCTTAATAGGTACTGGTTATTTCTGGAGCATTTGTACACGTAAATAGAACACAGTAAAAGTTTACAATACATTTTCCCAAATATACATATTTTTTCCCTCACTTCCTGAAATATATGTCACTGAAATTTTTCTACACTGGTGAGCCCCCACATTCCACTTCTTACTTTCTTTGAATAAATAAAGATATTCTTTGAATTAGACACAAGTTTGGTTGAGAAAAGTGAAGACACTCAAACTAGATCATGGCCTAAACTAACAACAAAAATATAACAATTTTTTGATGAGTATGATTCTTATTCTGAAGAGCAAAACTAGGACTGTCATTCCCAATATGACTCAAATGGAAAGTTTCTTAATAGCTACTGGATATTTCTGAAACATTTGTACACGTAACTGGAACACAGTAAAAGTTTACAATACATTTTTCCCAAATATACATATTTTTTCCCTCACTTCCTGAAATATATGTCACTGAAATTCAGAAAATCTTCAAATAAACTTGAGAAGCTTTATTTGTCAGCTAATTGAAGAGTAATTTGCCAATCAATGTAATCACTTGAGTTTCCTCATAAGTTTTGACGATAAAATGTGTTGCTCTTCTTTACTAAAAAAACAAAAAAAAAACCTTCATTATCTTTATCCAAATATTTTAAATCTGCTTCAAGATTAATTCAAGTACCCCAGATAGAAGATGCTCAATTGAAAGGACTTTTTCTGCTATTACCAGAGTTAAAAATTATCTGTGATCGTCACAAACCAAGGCAAGATTAAATTTAGCGAGCCTTGCAAAAGAAAATGACAGTGTAAAACTGAAATATGAAAATGTGATTCTTTCATTTGCTAATGAAAAGGCTAAGAGAATATCTCTATTTTTGTAAAATGTAGGCTTATTAATCTCCGTTTTCAGTTTTTTTTAAAAATACATCAAAATAACTATATATTAGAGTATATATATATATATTTATTTTGAATTTTTGTATTTTCCTGTATTTTTAATTGAACTCTTAATTTTTGCAATTTTGTTTGGAAAGCAAAGTTTGCAAAATTTCCTTGAATTTGCCTCTAGATATTTCCAAGTTTTTTTTTGTACTAAATATTTATATGTATTATCTGTATAAGTATTTATATATTAAATGTATAAATATAATAATTTTTTAATAGTTTAGAAAGAATAATAGTTTGTTAAAAAAAGTTGTATAAGGCTTGATGTCACTGAAAAATGCTTTTGTTTGTCATGTCTAAGTCATAATCAACAAAGAGAAAAAGTATTTAGTCAAATGAATATTCATGCAATTTCGTCCCTTTTTGTAATTTTGTTATTCTTTCAACCACAAAAGTCTATATAATTTCTTTTACCAACTGCTTAAAATGGTTATACAAAGTTAAGGTCTTCTTAATTGTATTTTGAGATACTTTATTGAGATTATTCCAATTCGGGAGATTTGAGTGTCATATCTCTAAAATATATATTATATATAAAATAAGTATATTGTTAAACATGATATATTATTTAAAACTAAACAGGTCTGATATTTTTTCCAATGTGAATACAGTGTGTTAATGCACATTGTTTTAATGTCGAAGCGGCAGGGTTAATTGTTGAGAAGATGAAAGAACTAAGGTTAGTTTTTCTACTACTTTAAATACTTATCATATATCTTTTATTTTCTACTACTTTTATTCAATTTTGTTTGCGGTATTTAATGTGCACTTTTTGAACTGACTGATTATATCAGCACACGAGAAATTCTATGAGCGAGATTGAAAGGCCCTACCAATTTTGCTGGTAAAGGTATTTTCGAATACCTTCCAGGGTTTTCTTATATACCATAATCGACACCAGACTGATGGATGATGGCTTTAATTCCCTCCCAAAGTTGTGCTACTGATGTTTATCACTCAAGAAAGGTCCGTACATCCTGGCTGGGTTTGAACCCACGAACATCTGGACCTGAGGAGAGCACTTTACCCCAAGACCATTGAAGTCAACCTAGCCTCTATCAATAAAAATCCCAGGAATCCTTATTTCTGACCCTAATTTAACGTTTGACACTAAGATTATTTTACGGCTTAATCTAGAGAGTAGTCTGAGGAAGGTAGTTTTAAAGGAAGGCCACTAACAATAGTGTGGAGAGGAGTTGAAGAAAACCAGATTGATAAATCATGTTTGGAAAACCAACCTCCAGAGAACATTGGCCGAGATTCAAACCAAAACCTCGCCGTCACTGGTTAATTCAGTCTATTACAAGACGGACACCCTAGACCAATTATGGGAAGCCTAAATTCTTTTGAA